>JAQFYJ010000725.1:0-11665 GCA_034694685.1 Isotoma anglicana | reverse complement strand
TGCGACTAATTTTAGATGACTATTTTGAAAATTTCAAGTACGATGAATAAAGGACGAAATCATTTTCGTTTATGCGTTTCTCTAGCTAGCGTAGGAAGTAGGCCCTTATTTAAAGTATAGAAGCGTACAATCAGAATTTATCTTGTAACTTTTTTTTGCAGTACTATTTTTGGGTTCGGAAAAGTGGAAATCTCTTGCTGGTTCGTTCTTATCATTAGTTATAGTATAAATCGTATTTGATGATAAAAAAGCATAGCAAAATTGTCCGATTGATAATAATTGCTGTGTCAAAGTCAATTGTAAATTCTCTTCTGCATCTGTCAAACTTTTTTGTTTCTTCTTCATAAATCTCTTTTCTGCATATTCGTATCTCTTTTCTATTGTATAATTTTAAAAATGTAACCTTTATTCAGTACCTATTTAAGGTATAGTACATTAGTAAGTACTTGTTAAACTTTCCAATGAAACCGATCTAGATGTACCTACAATACAAATTGAGTACATATTTTTTCCTTAGGTCCTTTTTGAGCAAAAAGATTTCTATTTTTTGAACCCGTCCTCGTGATTTTCAAATATATAAGGTATACGGACTGTCATCAAATGAAAATAAATGCTCTATTTTAAATTTTTAAATCTCTTTTTGTGAATTATGATGTGACAGGCAATTATTAATTAGAAATTAGAATAAAATCATATTTATAATTTTAGAAGCATGAAAATATAATTAATGGTAAACAGAAAAATTAGCTTACCTTTTCTCTCAATACCATTCATCACTACCGTTTCAAAATTTGAAATAGAATGAAACATTCGGAGGAAAGTGTATTAATTTAATTTCTATCGTTTTAAAATGTAAATCTAATCTAACACTGACGTATAATCTAAACTCTGAAAAAAGCTACCTCTTTTTAAACTTGTGTTCTGACGTATCGTATTAAATATCTACATAATTTAACGTATTAATTATTATCAATACGAATCATTTCTACAGAATATACTATGAGACTATTAATAGCACTATAATACTTCTGAAGATAAATACCTTTTTTTAACTTCGAGTTGTGGAATAATATTTTGGTGACTCAATGAATGTATACATAAATTGTGTGTGAACGGTGCATCTAGCACCTGCCCTGTGGAAATAAATATTTCCTTAAGTGCTACAAATACAATCTAATATCGTATGTATAATATTTATCAGAAAGAGAGGTGAATAATTTCATGAAATTAAGATATTCTCGAAGTTATTCATAATCATTAATTTATGCATAAACTGCTTATTATCTTTTCTGGAAAAGAAGGTACTTTCAACTTCCATCAACTGTGAGAAATTCTACTCGTGAGTCTTCTTTCTACTTTCCTATTGCTAGGGCTATTATGTATCTTTATAACGATAAAATCTCGGCTGCTACCATTATTATTACACACAGACAAAAAGTTTGTTAAAATACCAAACACTGAGACGTTCTTTATCACTGAATACATAATGTAATAACATTAAAATTAAAACGTGAACTTATTTGCTTTGAGTGTGTCAGAATAAATAATACACACGTGAGAAATAAACAAGATAAGAATTGAATGGTCATCTTTGTGTAAAATGAGTGTGATAATAATATTATGTCATCGCATATTACTAAAAGTAGAACTAAATTGAGCTAAATGTTTCGTCAGACTCATCGGGATGAAAATATAATTATGACGGAAGGAAGAGCGTGATACTACTACATGTATGATGATAAAGAGTAAATATTATGACGATTTGATGCTAGATAAAAAGTTATAGGTACTAAGTAAACAATAATAATAAAAAATTACTTTAAAGGTTTTGATCAAAGTTCTTCTTTCGAGACGATGGGAGCTCTTGTGAGATTTGAATTGGAGGTAAAACTAAAAGAATCAGCTCTAGGGAACCTGCTGTAATCCTTCTTGACATGAGGATCAATCTGGGGTGAGTTGGATGAAGACTTTGAAATCCCAATGGTTGGAGGTGGTGGTATGTCATTGACAGACTGAGACCTGTAGTGACTACTGGCCGTCATGTTGTTGAAACATTTATCCCGTTTCAGTTTAGAGTTGGGACTGCAAGTGGGTTTCGAACTGAGTTGGTTAGCTGATTTGGACCTCATATGACCCTTGTTATCCCTTCCCTGGGTACGACTTACCAATGCCAGTTGATAAGCTACTTCAAACGCCTGGCCCAAAGTTAGAATAGCCTCCGTAGCCAGTTCCTGTTCGGTGGGACATTAATATAAAGTACGGTTGAAAATGCTGAGCTTAAACGTAAGACAAGCTGCTGACAAGCTTAAAGCATTGTTTCATTCTTCAATATGAAATGCTTTCAGAATGAGAATTGTTTATCTCATAGTGTAGGAAAGAGAGGCAAGGAGGAAGGAAAAGAAAAGGGAGCAAGGAGCAGATCAATTTAGGAAAATAACAAATGAACATCATACCACAGAGTCGAGACAGAAGACGTGACAGGAATGGCTTTTGTCGTTTGGGTCAGAGGCTCGAGTCACCAAAGCTAAATGTCTCAAATCATCCGAAGCTTGACAAGTGCACTGGATGCTCCGTATATCCTGCTCTTTGACCAAGCTCTACAAAAAAGTAAATATCAAAGCTGTCAAAACCTATGTTATAGCAACTTTCAAGGGGATATTCATTCAAAGATTATGCTACGGTTACTGAATGGCTAATAATAAACTAAAAAATTCGTTTGCCCTCTTACCTTTGTCTTTGCATTATACCAACTGACAATTGTGGCAGATACAATGAGAGTAACTTGTGTGTTTAGCAAAAGAGCTCGAGAGGCTGAGATTCCAAGTTCACTGTTTAAATGTTGTAGTGGCTTTCCTCCAATTTCCTTATTACGAATTTCTTGTATAGCCTTTTGAATGGAATCCGTTGTTGAAAACTCTTGAACTTGACATGAGCCAACATACTGTAAAGAATATTTAATTAAGGTACCTATTATAATACCTGGTGAATATACAAGTGTATCTAATTAGGCTATGGGTTAATATGGGTGAATTGATTACAATGGCTTTGTACGTGACGCTGCCATCAATAAGCGTTTCAGGAGCATGTCGCCAAGCTGTCTTCAAAGCGGATGAGACACCAGAGACTAAATGATTAGGATCACGAAGGGGTAACGATCCATCATCATCAAGTTCATCCATTCCAATCCCATTTTCAAATCTACTTGAGGTAGTTCTACCTCCAGATTTGGAAATTTTGTTCGAAGCAGCAAGTATCCTTTTACGGTGTCCAACTAAATCAATCTCAAGCAGGGTAATGAGTTCATCATTGCAAAGTCTTAGCAACCGATCCGTATCCGTATACAGGTTTTTCCGGAAGTTCTCAATATAAACATTTAGGTGAAGCTCTTTGAGCCATTGCTCCACAGAGTCAGGCATCTCGTCAGTTCTGATGGAACGGGGCCAACTTACTTTTAATTTTATAGCACTAGCAGCCACTACTTTACGATGCTGAGCATTCAACATTCCAATTTCTAACAGAGAGATTTCGTCCAAAATGTCTTCCCCCTTTGATCATAAACCATGAGTCATATGAAGACATTATTAGTTTTTGTCTTGATACACAATGTTTAGAATATATTGACATGAGCCAACTTTCACTCTCAGATTTAAATCTAAAACACCCTCACCATGAATTCTAGGTCGTCAAATCCACTTGAGAGTAATAGTTGCTCATAGTCAGTCATTTTTATCGCTGCAAGCCATCTTCCAATTGGGCTTAGGTAGAATAGATTCTTGATTTCACCATTCTCGTCCCCTTCTATTCAGAAGAAAATTATGTGATTTACAAATATGGTCGGAATCTCGAACCCAATTTTTAAGTTTTGTTATAATGCAAAATACATTTGTAACAGGCTCCTTGTATGCTGAATACCTTTTGTGCTTTCCGGGCAGGTTCAAGAGCTAAGTAAGGCTCACATATTCACACAAAGCAATATAACTTTTAACCATCTAATGCTTGCACTTTGGTCACAGCAATATCAAGCAATTAAAGGTTAATTTGATTAAAGCTAAGTGCTTTTATCTGAGAGAAATGAATAATCAGAATGATCCGACAGTGAAAGCTACTATGATATTTAGAACAGGATACATTATGTCTACACCAAAATTGACATGGGTTTATCATTTTAAAATCATTTGTTTTAAAGAAGCATTTAGTGAATATTTGTAAGAGTCAAAGTCGTGAAGCCGTTAAATACACTTGAGCCCACCCGTAAAATCATTCCTATTTTATTTCCTACCTATTCTTCCGTTGAAAGAATCCATAAACATGGTAATATTCTCCCACTCTTTGTCCACATCAACTGGACTAAGTACAGACATAGAGGTTGACTTAGGAGTACTTTTCCTTGGAGCTGTGCTTTTACTTTTATTCTCATCCAACACATTATCACAAGAGTTACCTTGCCGTTTGATATTTTTCGGTTTGGGTGGAATCACAGGTTTGGGTGCGATAGCTGGTTTTGGTCCTCTGGGTAGCGTGCGCTTTTTCTGCTCTGTATCTCCCTTTGAATTCCATGAGAATGCATAATAAATTAGTTTTATTTGCAAATGCATTATAGAAATTGCAGTTTCGTGAAAGGAATTGAAAGCCATGCCGTTGTACATGTGTTTATATATATAATACAATTCTTACCTCAGCATTTCTAGTATTCCTCGTCTTAACATCGATAAGAGGTGGTGGGGTGAGATTATTGGTCTTATTATGCGGGAGATTTCTATAATGATGAGGCTCATCAATTCGATCTTGGTCATCAGAACTTTCACTTTGTGTGAGCCCCAAGGGGCAAACATTTTGTTCACTTTTGGCATCTCGAAGTTTAATATGAGCAACGGAGACATATTTACTATCTAAACCTACATGCTGGGATTTTGACTTGGTTTTGAGGTCATCGGGATCCAAACCGTTGAAAAATGTGATATCACTTTTGGCACATGAATTAGATTTATTATGCGGTTCTACTGGCGATAAGTCAATAGACTCTGTAGACTGACTAGTCTCATACGCAGTCAAGCTTTTTCTCCACCTGTCCCCATACACTCCTTCGTCTAACGATTTGTTTCGTCCAATAAGCATCAGGTCAGAGTGCTCTGTTCCAAAGTCAGGCAATCCAGGATGAGTCGGAGATGCAGATAGGTTTCGTCTTGGAGGTTTTTTTGGTGGTGCTACAGGCTGGAAATGACAATACCACCAAGTTTAGTATAACAAATTCTCTCTTTTGTCATCAGGATATCAAACTAATAATAACAAGAAATAGAACTCGGCTGAACTTCCAAGAAATTCCAGATTTAAGATTCCCTTATAATATATAAGGAAATGCACGTTTGGAATAAAGCATAGTTAAAATAGAGAGAGAGAGAGACGACCACGAAGTCGTTGTTAGAACTGGAAGTTAAGTAGAAAGCCAAGGGCGTGAAGTGCCTTTGTGCGGAAAAGCTAATTAAGGAACTAATTACCTTTTCAAAATCAGGTCCCTTTCCCATGCTAACATCCATAGATCTTCGAGTCTTTCCCCGAGCAAAACTGTTGGTTTTTGGTGAGTGATGTGGAGAGTATCTTAGCAGTTTGGACTCAACATCGCTGTATGAGTGATTATCGTATCTAATTGAAACGACAAGAGCCTTCATTAGTCATCCGGAGACAACATTGATCACAGACTTTTAGTAGTCGTTAGACCCCAAACCAGACCCCACATTCAACATTACATTCAATCAGACACATAAACATACCCAGATATAAGAGATATTGATAGGGAGTATAAAACACGACAAAAATAATGCACATTCTACTACTAGGTATATCAACTGCACAGAAGTTCTTTTTAACTTCCTTAGGGTAGGTAGTGGGTCCTTACGTAAGCATTTCCTTTCTCTTAACATTTCTCTCCCCTTCTTTCCATCAAATTCGTTTAGTCTCACTTAATGCAGCTTAAGCAAAAGTAAACGTCATTTCCATCATGACCAAATTGCATGCAAATTGATGTACACACACAAAGTACATAGTCACATTACATTACACTTTTTGGCCCTCATTTGATGGATGAAAGCAAATCATGTCAGATTCAAAAATCATCTCTGGCCAACTGGAAAAACGAAAGAAATGCTTAGCATAAACACAACCACGAGTTACATTTCTTATGAAGATTCCGAAATCAAATCATTTCTCTTGTTTATTCAGAAATGTTACTGTATAAAAAGATAGCAATAAGCAACTCATTACTTGCATCCTAATATCTGGGCGAGCGTGAAGTTGCATTTGAATACAAACAATGGATTTTGATAGAATTCTAAGATGCATTAATAATTTATTTTACCTATTATGAATATTATGATTTTATGATTGGCTAAAGAATGAATGATTATTTTATGATTCTCCTGTATGAAAGTCGTAAAAAAACCTAACTTGAATCATTATTAATGCTCCACATTTAAATAACAATTTGTCGTTAAGCTTGTCTATAGGATGGATGAAAGAACCACCAAGTACCTATTTCGACATAGAAAGTTAAGAAGCTGCATGAATATCAATACTTACTTAAGTTAATAAGAGACAATGAAAGCGAATGTCACGCTAGAGATACGCAGCTATAACTTTTAACTGTTGTGTACCGCAGTAGAGCTTAATGTATAGATAAAAGGTAATTAAGGTGAACTTACATTTGACTCAGGGGTAATTTCCCATCTTTATTGTTACTAGGAACATTTTCATGTGGTGAGCAGAGTGGAGAATTGGCCTTTCCCTGTTGGATGTGCTTCTTCTTCAAAGCGTCTGTACATTCGTCATAAATTTAGATCATCAATTAGGGTTTTGGGTTTATTGTTTTCCAGATATATTATTTAAGCCTATATTCATTGGGTTATTTTATTTTATGCATGCATGTGTGCGTGCGTGTACACTTAGCTTAGGTTGTTGTACTTGTAACCCATTAGAAACCCTTTTGCTGGTTTTCCGGTTCTGAAATTATTTTTATGCAACTGCCTGCTGCCTACTTTCACCGCTAATGACTAAACTGACTGTACTGAAAGCGGTTGGAAATAAACACTTAGATTTTGACTGGCTAACCTAGCATATTATTCTATCACTAGATAAGTCTTAAAAGAAATTGATGGTATTAATTGGCTTACTGCGTATCAGTTCGGCAATTTCTTTGGCCACAGGCGTCTTGAGGCCGACTTCGTTGAGGCGATCAACAGCAGTCCGCCTTTGACTATCAGTCACACATACGTCGATATTTGCATCCAAGAGTGCTTTCACCACATCCACCTTTCCACATAAGGCTGCCTCATGTAACGCTGTTCCTTGAGATGTTCGGGCATTCACTTCGAAACCAGCTCGTATTAAAACTTCTACTACCAATCTATACAATTACCAAATTTAAAGTTACATAATAGAATGAATTAATTCCGAAGACAACAAATCATTTGGTCTAAGACGGTACTCCTGTTTTACTATAAAATGCAAGATAATTTGAATGATTCTGACCTGTGACCATTTCTAGAGGCTAGATGTAAAGGTGTATGAGGAAATAAGATCTGTTGTCTGCTAGCACATACAGGAGCTGTATATGCGGCCAATAGCTCAGCATGTGACCTCAGCAAAAGTTGAACAGTCTCGAGTCTAGCAGTCAACATAGTATAAGTTAGCAAGGTGTGGAATCGACAGGTTAAATATTATTAAGTCTTAAATCTTGAGTACCAACGAAGTATTTTTCATTATAAACAAAGTAATTTCAATCAAAATTTTTTAGCTGACAGATAATCATCAAATTATACAAAAGTCAAATTTAAAAAAAGTTGACGATGGCTTTGAAAGGTAAGAAAAAGCACGTCATGATAATTCCATAAGGCTCTAAATATCAAACACGACAGATATTTCTTGATCTGTACCTACTCAGGACATGAGCCAAGAAGAGATAAGATCATTGATGGGTCAAGAGAGACAATTTGTGAACATCAAAATTCTCTTAATAAGAATAATAAGAAAAAAATGTAGAAAAGAAAGATTTAAGTAAGAGATGGGTTAAAGTGGACAGGTTTGAGATAATACCTCCCGTATTGTGCAGCCAGGTCCAGAGATGTTTCTTGTTTCTCGTTCGCTTTGACAGGGTCTGCACCATGATGTAAAAGCAGTTTGACTACTTCAGTATGACCATATTGTGAAGCCATATGCAAGGCCGTCTCAGAGGATCGATTCTGTGTGATAAAATGTTTTTAAAAATTTAGAAAAATCCATCTTAATTACAATACTTTTTCATTTTAAAGAAATATGCTGAGGGACTGAGCCAGGTAACAGGAAGTATTTTTTTTTATTTTTCCAATATTGCTCAATGAAAACTTGTAAGCTGCCAGTCATACAGAAACAAAACATAACAGCTCATTGATTGGGATTGTTTGCATGCAGATATACTTTTTGTCTCATTCACAGTCTCCTGCTTTTTAAACTTTATTTGACAATAGAAAAAATAATTTAAATGAATATTGAATAATACCCAGAGGAGTTGAAGGGTCTTTATTTGTTTTGTAAAATTTGTAACAAAGTAAGTCTTATTATGATGTTGTGTTACTTGTCAAAGCTCCTTTTGCAATTTCAACTAGCGAGAGTATGAGACCACCCCTTAAGCTAACCTCAGGAGTTGACATCTTAATTTGTACATTGTCTTTTGTCAAAATGTTCGTCCTCCAACTTATGAGAATGAATCCCTTATATTTGTGACAGTTTTATGGCTTTCATATCAGGTTGGTCTGGTGCTCAGCGTACGCACTTCTATTCCACATGATATTTTTTAAAACAACGCTTCAATAAAATTTTATTTTAGGGTTGAGTTGAGTACAACACACGTATGGAGATTCCATTTTTTCCTATATTATTCATTGAGACTGAGGATGAAAATTGAGCCGGTCTGGTTACTACCCGAACTGCTATTTTACATCCGTAGATTTTATTACACTGATTTTAATCCATTTAGAATCAAGTTAAAATGTAGAAGCCCAAAAGCATCGAAGACGTAAGTAGTAGATGGTAGATAGAGGGGGGAGACATGCAATTCATCAATAGAGAGAAAAGGCTGGAGGATGATAATAATATAATCGCATAATGTCATCATCTCAGTGACTTTTGTAACCAGAAGGGTGGCCTGGTCTTTGGGCAACTGCTTACTTGTCGTCGGATAACAGAAGCCTGTCAAAAGTCCCTTCGTTATGACAGAACCAACAGTCATAATCACCTCTCGACCAGCTAAACCCTTTCCAAGCACACGCAACCACTACCAACAACGACCACCGCTACCATTTCATGTTTCTTCATTTATTCTCTTTTATGACATGACACAAGGTCAACCGGGCTTTAATTTTCATATTAGCATTTACATTAAAAAACACGCTATCACAGATCCCCATAACATTTTAAATTATGTGAATACATGAGAATAACCAGATAGTGTAGTTTTAATTTGAATGTATTTATTAATTGAGCAAAAAATTAAGGAGTTAAAACAATCCTTGCAGAAATGTTTTATACATTGAACAAATCGACTTTTTGTTACGAATAAAGCCACAAAAGTAATGGCTTCTTTGTTTAAGTGCTTTCGCTAAAGATTAAACGAAATAGGTTTTAAGAGAGTTGAGAGAATGCAATTTATTCGCAGAGTAAAAAACAAACTATTTGTCACATCATTTTATTTATTTTTCTGATTGGACCCAAGAGTGAGACCCATACTGCAGTATAGGTGGCTAAGGCAAAGATGAAACAAAAAAGAAAGACAATAGATTTGAAGAGTGCTTGTCAAGTGAGAAAGTAAACTAATAGAAGGCACCAGGAAGATGAGAGAATTTATCAAGTGTTTCTCTTTCCAGATTGTTTTCCTTTGCTAAACAAAAAGGTTCCATAATCCACTACTCATTTCTCATTACTTCCATTATTGCATTTTGTAAACTTCAGAAAATAATAAACTTCTCTTGGCGAAACAATAAATGAATATCTTCAAAAGTCGAGTCGACAAAACTTTTCTGACTCTACACAGTCTAACTTTCATAGCTCAAGTATTACGTGTGCAATTCAGGCATGAAAACTTTTAAGAGGCACAGGCTGCCAAAATAATAATATTGTTTCCCAACCTTTTATTAATAGAATAAAATATCTGACATGTCAAATCTTTAATATTTGTAAACTAGCTCTATCTCTTTATCCAACATTTGTTTTCCAACTTTATATTAAATTACTCTCTAGTTTAGATAAAGTCTTTAACATAAAATCTAACAAATGCGACAACGTTCAAGAATGCAGATGCTAAAACATTGTAGTATTTTCCCTATGAAAAACAGGAAAGCTAAACATTTTAAAACTGTATATTGTCTTTAAGCTCAGAAAATAAAAATAACAGTCAACAGTAGTTACCTATATAAGTACAAAAATAGTAATATTTTTATAGCAATTCATTACGAAAAAATGCTTACTGAAGCATACAAAAATGAGAGTGGAAGAAAGAGGACCTCCCGTCGTTTTCAGGCTGAAAATTTCTAATTAATTGGCAATTACTTCATATTCCCAACTTTCATCGACTGTGTAATAAACAACTCCACATGTTTTGTATTCTGTTTTATAGCAGGTGAATTTTTGCAATTAATCTTTCCGTAATTTGTAGTTTATTACGCATGATATAACTTATATGACGAATGAAGGAAGAATTTCTCCCTAAATAGAAAGTCCCTGCTACGATAGGAAAATGAACCGGGCATCGGTTGGGACTCTACTAGAATGGGACATGGAGATACGGTAGGTAAGCAGTGTAAAGTAAAGTCAAACCATTATTGGGACACGAACAAAAGGGAATCAATCTACCACGCCTTATTCCATTTAATGGGTTAACAGAGAATTCATGTTAAGCAAATCTATCAAAGTTCTACATGCCCCTTCTGACCTTCTTTGAATGGGAACAAAACTCATGAATGGAGCTATGAAGATTAGCTGAATGAAACTGATCCGGAGGGAACCCTTATCGGTGTCGAACACGTAATGATCTGACTCTGACGATTTCTCTTTTTCATAATCCATCGTATTCCTTATAGAGGAACTACACCCACTGTAAGTAACCTCCTCGTTCTTATAATATTCTGTACACGACAATGGAGGAATTAATGATAAAATACAATGTCACATATATATATGCACATAAGACTTCCATAATAAGGTTCAAGTGCACCATAATACACGATATACCTAATAATAAAGCCTTTGGCACCCTCATCTCACAAGTAATATAAAGGACGGGTGTGGAGATGATAGTGAATAGAAAAAGGAAAGAGAGTCTAAAGAGATTTAATAGGTTCTGCCAATAGCATAAATGTAGCAATAAATTTCTTCCTTGAATTGGACACTTAACTGCTGGTCGTTTCGTAACCCGGTTGATGACATCCCATTAATTGAAATAGGATTCTACGATCCTTTCCTCAGAACCACAATACAAATACAACTGAATTAAGTATCCGCACTATCAAGTGCGTAGGTCTAGGTCAAGAAACACAAAGCAATGTTAACATACATTTTGGTATTTTTAAACTTGAACTTTTTAAGTTTTCAATCTTTTCATTTTAAAATGCAGCTTTCAAAAGTTAACAGATAAAAAGGAATT
>JAQFYJ010000724.1:0-11666 GCA_034694685.1 Isotoma anglicana | reverse complement strand
GGACAAATTGCGGCAGTTTGTCGTGAAGTTCTTCAAGCCTTAGAGTTTTTACACTTGAACCATGTGATCCATAGGGATATTAAGAGTGATAATATTTTACTCGGAATGGATGGTTCTGTCAAGCTCAGTAAGTCATGCTACATTGTCGAGCTTAGATTTTTGTACTTCTTTCTTGCATAAATTTTAACGCAATGTCCTAGAATTCGTGCCTAAATCTTTAATGAGTATGATGCCTTACTTGTATAATTTTTTCTATAGCTGACTTCGGTTTTTGTGCCCAAATTAGTCCAGAGCAGAGTAAAAGAACAACAATGGTTGGTACTCCATACTGGATGGCCCCGGAGGTATGTGTTCACAAAAACAATTACTTATCTTGCACTAGACAGCAAATAGACTATCTTTGAAAACGTGATGCAATATATGCTCATCTATAATTCATGGTGCAGGTTGTTACGAGGAAGCAGTACGGTCCTAAAGTGGATGTCTGGTCCCTAGGCATTATGGCTATTGAAATGGTCGACGGCGAGCCACCTTACCTTAACGAAAATCCAATTAAGGTTCAGACTTTATTTAACATATTTGTAGTAACGTAGTAAGATTTAAAGTAACAACTTTGATACTTATGTTTTCAGGCTCTCTACTTGATAGCTACAAATGGAAAACCAGAAATAAAGGATCGACATAAATTAAATCTGGATTTCCAAAATTTCTTAGATGCGTGTCTAGAAGTGGATGTAGATATCCGACAAACTGCCTCTGAATTATTAAGACATCGATTTCTTCAACAAGCAAAGCCCTTGACGAGCCTCACACCGCTTATATTAGCTGCCAAGGAAGCAACTAAACGCAGCTGTTAGAGAAAAGTATCACTAATGAAATTGACAAAGAGATCAGGTTATATGATGAACTTTTGTCATTCTCTGCCTTTGTATGTAGGTTTGAATCGTTTGAAGAAGATAATGAAGTGGTGGCATGAATAATGCTACTAATTTCGCGACTACATGACTGACGACGCAGTGTATTGTATGTTTTAATGTCGCAGTGTTTCAGTGTGTACAGTTAAACTTTGTAAATTGTGTTGTGCTGTTTCAAAGCGTTACTTGTACTGTTAGTATGTGTAGGCAATTCTTTACTATGTGTTACCAGAACATATATAATTGCTTTGCTGATTTAATACAAATTTTAATCCAGAAAAACTGAAAACCTTCCAGGTTCAGTTAGTTACAGTTTCGTAAAAAAACAAAATATCTTATCTTCCTTAGGACAAGCAGCAAAACTTACAGCGTAGCTAAATATAAACAGAGTATCGCGCTCATGGTACAGACATACCTTACATAATGCAATAAGGGTTATTATACACCATTGACATTAAACTTAAATCAGGTAGGTAAAAAGTAAAATGATGCTTTTTATTGCATGCTTTTTTGTAAAATTTCTTAGAATATCAGCAAATCTTATTGAGCATGTGGTGAATCTGCTGACTCTTAACAGTCCAATAACTTATTGTTAGTAAAAGATACCACAGTTATAATAAGTAATACACTTCAAGCGATAGATGCTGGATTTTCCAAGTATCGTATGTAGCCTTGAAAATCAATAGGCTGCTTCCACAGCCAATTTAGGGTTCTATTAAAAATACCAACGAGTCTTGTACTTCCAAAATTTGTAATCACGATCTATTTATTAAATTAGTAGAAAAAAGCACACCTATTAATCAAACTAAATACCTATAAATGTAACTCCAGATCAGCCTCATACTCATAATCTTTCTAAGACATATGTGCCCCATCGCCGAGATTTGAAATCGTGTAATGAATATCTAATTTGAATGATGAGGATGTCACGCGTTATGGTGTAGTAAAATAAAAATCCTCATAAGAATAGTAACGATAGTCGTAAACTCGAAAACATTAATCATAAATGTATTTTACTAGAAAAGGTTTAGAAATCTTTACTGCATATAATATTGTTGTAAAGAAGAAAAGTCATAAAATATTGAAATGAAACCTATCATTCTAATCGTAAGGTATTATGGTAAGTGACTCCACAGGAGATAAATAGCGTTGTGATTTCATCAAATAAATAATAATTAATAATAAGAATAATATAAACATGCATAAAATATATATATCTGTCAAGTGCCATTTTTGTGAAGTGATGTGTCATTTTTGTCATTACTATGAGTGAACGTTAACGTTACTAGTTGTTGTTTGTATTGTACTGTCACTGTGTCCATTGTGGTTTTTAGTATTAATTTTTACTAGTGTTTGTTCAAGTTTGAATGATTCCTAACTGCTTTTCAGCGGACTGAATTTTTTAAAAATATTTTTAATTTTTCTTATGTAGGTATATTGTTGTACAATGAATGACAAGAATCGATCAACTGGTCGATGGTAGAGTTAGCTGCAGTATGAAATGGTGTTGATTTTATCGAGAAAATATGTAATAGTTATTGCAAATGTAATGCAAATATGCGAATTCTTACGTATCATTAGACATTGATTTTCAAAGCCATGTTATATGAGCTTGAAAGAAATAAATTGAAAACTTTTGCTACAGAACGAAATTTTTTTTGCAAGACTTCAAGCAAGTTTATATGGATTTTATTATTCTTTTCATTTCTTGCATATTATTAAGATAGACAATCTTTCACGAATCAAATTTATCAATCATTCGAATGACGCGAGTCTTGCATTATTGGATTTGTCCATCGCTCAAAACAATCGTTTTTTTGTGTTATGGTCTTACTTATGCTTCTAACATCATCATCACTTTGTTACGTTATAATAACAGTATGAGCGTTGAAATTTAAATAGTTGGTTGGTATCAATTATCAGTAAAACGAAAAAATTTTGAATTTAACTTCAAGTACACTTTACAAATGTGCAGAAATGCAACTCAAATACAATTTAGCTATGTAGATTCTGAAATTTTTACTTACATCCACTCCGCCACACTTTCATACCTAACTTTTTTTGTCTGATTTGACTTCTTAACAAAATTAAGGTTTTCAGAAAGAGTCTATCAGCTAAAGGTTAGCTTAGCTTAATGGCTAAAGTTTTTTTTTAAAACTCAAATCAACTGGAAAGTTCAAGTTCAAATCTGAACTTTAAATTTAATATAACTCAGTTTAGAGTTACAAAAAATTCATTCCATTATTTATTTGAAATTATAACGGCAAAATGTACCTAAAAAAATGATACACAACAATTTAGTTTGTCGAGGGGGAATAACTGACAGCCAATCAAGTAATAAAATGTTGACATAGTTTTGTCAATGGCATAAAAGCCTTTTCAAACTTATAATCAAATTGACTATCATGAAGAAAAGATGTAATTTTGAATCTTTCCCGAAAAATATAATCAAACGAACAACTGCATTTAAATCGTTTGAAAGGTTTACGCTCTAAATTGCGTAACTTATGGAGGCATTGGGTACTGGTAATCAATTATCATCATACTTAAGTAATAACCTCACTTAACTCATCCCCAACAATGAAATTGTTTTAAAAAACATCTCTTCATTGTTTATTTATATCAATAATTTTGTTTTTTTAAAGATTTTTTAAAGTTCATCTTTTGTATTTGCAGCAATATTATAGGGGCAGGGGTATTCGAAACATCAAAGTCCATTTAATCACTGGCTCAGAAAATCAAAATGTGACAGGATCTTTATAATTATGTAGATCGCTCTCTAGAAAAAGGTATTAATCAATAGGGAAAAACAATATAATGTCCATAGTCATTGCTTGCAACGCTTTTAATGGGTTGGGGATTGGGGATCACTTTGCTGTGTTTGAATTTGAAATGGGTTGGGGATGGGGATCACTTTGCTGCGTTTGAATTTTGAAACGTAAAGACCTCTGTCAATTTTAATAATTATTTCGTGGGTTCCAGGTTCCACTCTCATTCACATGTAGTGATGATGTATCACTTACAGTATTACAATACAATAAACTAAGTCTTTCTACCAGCTCACGGCTAGACAAATTCATCAAAGCAATAGAAACAGCGATACTTTATCACGGATAGTTTTAAATTTATACCCAAACTTCGAACTTAACATACTAGAACAGGAATTGTAAAATCCTGTTAAGTCTAGCTAAGCCAGACCACAAAAACACACTTGAAGGAAAACAATCTGCCAATAGAGAAATCAATCAAATTAAAACTTGTTGTCCTATCTACTTTTTAGTGTTTCTTCTTTCTGCGCTTTTCCTTAACACTGATCATGGAGCTGATCCAATTGTTAGAGTTTTGATTATGACCATGGCCTTTCATCGTACCGCGTCGCATACATGTAGAAGTTGAAGGAGAACTCCCAAGACTTTCACTGAACACGCTGGCACTATCCGTGTCATTATACCGAATCTTCATGTCAATTGGTAGCCCTCGTGAATCATCCATTCGCTCATTCCTTATAGATGAGCCCACAGCTTTATTTATGCCCGTCGAGGGCATAAAACCGCTTGCTCTCCCTGTAGATTCAGCTAGCATTTCTCCTCCTCCTCCATAGGTATCATAATTATATCCAACCATTCCAGAGGGATCAGCTAACATTAATAGGCTTTCCGATGAACAATATCCCACACCATCTTGAAGAACTTCTGCTCCAACGGACACTCGACTAGACATCTATAATATACAAAACTTTACTTTCAATAATACGTTCAGATTGTTAATAATACAATTGTTTTGTAATTATTATTAGTTTTACCATTGCATTTGCTTTCTCATTTCCCAAGGTAGGAAAGTCGTTTTCGGACTCTAAATGGTATCGCTTACTTCCAATCCGTCTATATTCGCCACGTCCAGAAACATCTTTCCTGGATTTCAAAAGGAAATATTTCAATTTCACATAATAGTTATGCTTAATTATTTTATCAACCCACAACCCTAAATCAAATCATTAACTCACTTTTCCAAGAAGCAATGCAAATAAGGGCACGATTCACCCTTAAGACATGAGCCTTCAGCCCAATATCGACAAGTTGTTAAATCGTGAGAAAACTTGCAATCTTTTCCGCGTCGACAAGAGCCGTCAAGTAAAAAATATTTACAAGGTTTAACCTTCGCCCTAAAATCAAACACAATTAATTTTTTTTTAATTTTAACAAACTGATGAAAATTAAACTCTAATGCATTTATATCAACACTATGGAATTACCTGCGTCGGTTTCCCTTCCCTTGCTTTCCAGAGACAACACTTGAAGAACTCCCAGGCTGATGAAAAGAATATCCTTGAAACTGACCGTAATCTACATCGCTTTCATTCGTAACTCCTGCAAATCGATGACCTGGTGGAAGGGATATTCCAAAATCTTCATGTCCCATACCAATATATTCGTAATCCCCCTCAAATTCTGTTGGAACTGTATCCTCATAAAATCCAGTTCTTGAAGACCCATCTATTCCAATACCGGAGTCACAACAATTTTCTGATTGCAAATATGTATGACTTCTTCCTCCTCCAACTGCACCACCACCACCACCATAGAATGAGCATCCACTACCATTGTATTCTGCTTCAATAATTGATCCGCTTCCTAATCCGTTTGCATCCTGAAATTTGAAAATGTTAATGCACAAATATTATCTTTGCTGTCATTAAGTTTAAAAAGTACATCACAAATCTTGATAATAGATATACACAAGGAAAAAACTTGATGTACAATATATAGCCGGTTACAGAAGTTTATAGGACATTTGCACTATATATACAAGATCCGTCTCAATTCCCCCCGTGTTGTATGAAAGGAGAGAAAGTTAGCACTCCCCTTGACAAGGTCGGACAACACATACGGTCAATTGAGGCACACAATTGGCCACCATTTTTTTTGCTTATCTGTCAACTTTACTATTTTTTAAATAGTAATTAAGACCTTATCAGAAGTGATGTCCAAATTTTGGCTTGCTTCTAGCTGGCTACTACTATAGCGTTGTTACTTTTGGTTTTTATCTTATGAATAATAAAATGATGAGCCTTACCGAGTACCAGCCAGAAGTCTGAATTTCCAAACCATTGTCGAAGCCAAAGTTAAAATGTTGGTCCATAGGAGTTCTAGGGCTGCTGGTCAAGTACGGACTGCCACAAACATAGTTTTGCCACTGTAAAGAGACCGAATTTTGGTGCTGGTGGTAAATGTACTCTTCATTAGGATTGTTTAGTATCTGCGCTTTAGAATCCTCCGTTTGCACTGCAATAGATTGTGCACTCTCCGGAGAAAGCTTGAATCGAATAGGAAACATAGTTTTCCCAGGGGATTTGAACAAGCCGTATTGTGTTGGATCCTGTAAAACCAAATTAAAGGATTATAATAACTGAATTTAAAAACTGATGTACATGTAATCGAAGAATGGATTTATATTTATAAAAATGAATGCAGTCACTTACCTCTGAATAGGAAAAATCGAACTCCGGAAGGGATTTATTAATTTTACTAGGGCTGATAGATGTAACAGGAGACTCGAGTTGACCATTCATGTAATTTACTTCCTCCAAATATTCAATAGTACTGAAATGCGTTTTCCAGCTACTCAGCAAATCTTCTAGAGGCGGGGCTTCAATAAATGGTTTGGGATCACCTTCACAAGCAGCTACAATCTCCAACTCATCATCGCACTCTAAATCCAACGTAGTAAGAACATCCTGCATCTTTTTCATGTCGATTTCAAATGAGTCATCGTAACTTGTTTGTTTTTTGTTGGTAAATTCGTCGACTTCTTCAAATAGCGTCCATTGCAATTCAGGTATGAATCTGATAAACCCTGATCCTTCAGTATGATTGAGGACGTCCAAACTTTTCTCTTTCTCTTCAGCTGAGGAATCAATATCTGATTTTCTAACTATATGGTACTCTTCTTCAGAAGGAGCTGCACCGAAATGCTGATTAATTGAATGCATAATAGTGTATTTACCTTTAGGAGGATTGATTCTAGAAGTGCCGATTGCGATTCGGTTTGAAGGATGCGGTTTGCGAAACTGATTAATTTCTCTTCGATGATCTTCTTGACTCCTCTGTCGACGTTGCTCGTAAAAAGATTCAGCAGCCCTTTGACTTTCAGCTATTGCCTCCTGCTGCTGTTCGATTTGACTTTGCATTGCGCAGAAATCGTACAACCCTTGCGTAGCTGAAGATTCAGATGTCGGACTTCCCCACGGATATATGTTTCCACCTACGGGAGTGCTCGATGTTGACTGGTACCCTTCTGATACATATTGAATATTGGATGCCAGAGCAGCAGCAGTTGCCTTATCCTGCCCCCAAATTGCAGCAACTTTGTCGTCAAACTTTGATAAAAATGTAACGAGAGTATCCACATCGTTTGTTCGACCAGGTAATTGTTGTATGAAGCGGCTGTTCGGTTCTGCATACCTTTCGGCAGAACAGGTATCATCAGACGTCAAGTTTTCTTCAAGATAAAGTTTAAGGTTGTCATCATTATTATTTCTCCAAATATGAGACTGATTTTGTGTTTCAGGCTGCCGATATTGTTCATGTGTGAAATACGAGGGCATTGCGTATGATGAATTAGGTTGAGGATGTGTAGCCATACCCAACTTACTACAATGTGGATAATGACAGTGAGATGCACTGTGAACTTGATTCTGGCTACATGAAGTGATTGGTTCAGGGTGAGATCCAATCGTCCCTACGGTTGAATACAAGTAAGATTGAGGCTGGCCATATCCAACCATGACTGACGCATCAATTTCGTTGATATTCTCTGTACCATTCATTCCATCATTCGAGAGCATATTCAGCGATTCTGATGAATAATATATCTCACTACAAACTTCTGGGTCAGATGAAGGGTCCATGTCACGGTTGTTGTTTTCCAAGTCGTTGTTTTTAATGTCGCGCTGTTGTGCATCTTCGCTGTCACAGTCTTCAACCTCCTGCCAGTTTTCCTTTTCATTTGTTTCATTCTGTACACCAAACCAATAAAGCAATGTAAGCAAATAGTTACAATTACATTCTGAAAAAAAATTTAATTTTTTAGTTTTAAACGACCTCGCAAACATCTGTTGATTGTTGAGAATCGACCTTTCTCCGAGACAGACAAATTGTATTATTGTTTGGTTCATTTTCGTTTAAATAAGATGGTGATAGTGATGGAGTTGTCCCCAAAGTAGTCACACATTTTCGGAGCCAAGTCGAGTCAGAGGCACTTCCATGGGCATCGGAGTCCGTTCGTCTATCCAATCCGCCGTCTTCAGCCGTTTTTAAAGTGAACGGGGTAAACGACTTTGGAAGGCTAGCCATCTTCCTCCGTTCATATGGTTCCAAACCTAATCGTATAAAAAGCCGTTTATGTAATTAGATCTTAAAGGCCGAAGCGTGGTATCACAAAATGGTGACGAATGCATTGTGTATGTACCTAAAAAATCATATAATATACAAAATATAGTAGAACACAGAAGAGCTTGCACTTACCAAGATGAGGTTGTTTGAACAGGGGCCATTCTTCGTCAGGTATAAAGAAACCGATCGAAAGAGGTTCTTCGTTTTCAAATGCAAAGTTGAAGTTCTGACCAACAATTACAGCTTCAACGTCAAGATTTAGCTCCGAAAATGTTCGTCCTTTCCCTGTCAAATATTTGCTCTTCGGATTTATGGTTATTGGTTCGGATGACTGATGTGGCTTGTAAAGTTTTTCTCCCACCTTGGGTTCCGCAAAAATGTCCCCACAGGGTTTCTCTATCATCCTTTCATACCCGATTTACACCTCTACTTTAAAATATTTTTACTATATTATATACTCAACAAAAAAGTCCGAAACGGTATCAGAAAATAAACTAAAGCCTAGCGTTGGTTCCAGAAATGATGAAACAGAAGAAAAGTTGAAAATCAGAAGTCAGCAAATTTTATCAATAAGCGAGGATAATCTTGATGTTTAGTTATGTTGATCTGTTCGTTAGTCTTTTGTTTGTTATTCGTAAACAGTTGCTTTGTTATTGTTGGTATTTGAAACGCTTCAAATCTTCATGAAAACTGAATGAAGAGGGAGTGAAAATTAGGTGCATCCTTAGATCAACAAGCAAGTGTTATTTTTAAAACGTTGAAAACTAGGAAACAGTATTGAAATCGGATGACAGTTGATTGACGAATAGAGCAAAAGCTGCTATTTACGTGATCAAATACCGACGACGAAGCTTATGGTGAGAAGAAATGGGTAAGATAATATTAAAGATAGATTTTTATGGTTATTCTTCTACTTGTGGTTTTCGTCTACTTTTCCACGAATTGATGTTGTAGCTCATTTACATTTGAAACATCTTCTGAACAAAGATAAAACGTGTTTATTTTTTTGTAAGTGATTGGTCGATTGGTGGTGGATAATTCATTTATCTTGATTTCTTAAGCGAACCGATGACCGTAGTGAATTTAGATTTCCGTATCAAATATTAAAATTATTATTCTATAAGCTGTCTTCCTTGCAGCCTGTAATGTAAAAGAAACAATATGGAATTAATAAAACGATAAAAACCATTTCTTTTCAGAGTTAATTCAAGCAAACCAAATTAAACTAATCATTCAAAGAAAATTCCACACAGATAATAAGATAATTCTCTCTATTATAGTATTGTCTTGCATTTATTACCTTCAATCACAGTCACAGCCAAATCCAAAAATTCATCCACTCATCCTTCTTTTTTCTTCCAAACACTCCCTACTACTTAAAAATACCTGAGTTTGTTCAACCAATCTTGTTACTGTCTAATTTACTATTTGAGACTGTATTATTATGTTCTTTCGTTCGTAAACCCTAATGCTAACAATAACTACAAGTAGAAGTTAAGTAGCTTAGAAATTGTTCTGCCTAGGAAAACTTGTGAAGCAGTAATCAAAATTAGGACGAAGATAACAACGATTAAACCAAGAAAAATCTATAGATAGTAAGTTGACCTGACTTCTTAATTAACTAAACGCTCTTACTGATTCTCTCTGAGACTTAATTGGTATTAATATTGTATACTCAAACTTTTTCTCTCAAACTAAATGAAACACAAATTCAAAATACCAATTATTAAACGAAACTATAGGCTTAGAAATTTAATTAAAGTAATCAGAAAGTTGCTTGTTCTGATCCTTCTTCTCACAATAGAAGTTTTCTATCTCGATTTCCCGTCGCCCAGATAAATCAAAACTAAGGGGAGGAGGATGATCAGTAGAGGAAAATAACTCTTGAGGGACGTTAATAAAGCCCTTTCTTGTATAAACGTTACTACGGGCCATGAAATGAAAACTGCAGAATGCAGACTTACATCTACTCTTTTTCGACTCAATTAGTTCTATAAAGAAACTTGCAAGTTGCTTTCTTAAAGTACTTCTTCGTTTCTTAAATACCCTCCCTTATTCAATATTATCTATCGTTCCTTCTATAACATAAACCTAACCTTGAATAAATTTTGATCAATTCTGATTTTGATCACCTGTACGCAATCAACAATAGTTTGAATTTCTTCCTTAGCTAAATATTTTTATAATAATATTCTACCTATATACGTATTTCAATTTGAACCTAGTTAGTCGATGTTGCTGTAATTAAGTAGTTATACATAGGTGGTAGGTAAAAGGTAGGTTGCAGCTCAGTTTTCTTATAGATCAAAAAATGCTGGATCGCTGCTCGCTGCTGTTTGTTGCAACTGCAAACGTCTTCTGAACAGTTGTTTTCTTCGTTAATCGTAAATATATTCAGGAAAAAGAAAGGGACAACAACGGGAAAGATGATGATCCGCGTTGTACTGTCTAGATATTAATTGTTGTTCCTACTTTCGGTGGTGCAGGATGACGAGCGGGTTCTTTCTTCGGACGAGAATATCGACCAGTAGAAGAAAGAAGAGACCGCGACGTACATCCGAAGTTATCAAAGTCTATAAAAACAACAATAAAACAAATTTAAATCGAGAATTAAAAAGACAGCTGATAGACAATAACAAACATTCGGTGGTAGTCATTTTTACTTTCGATTTTCAACGTTTTCCTCAATGAATAATAAAACAATGGAAATGGTATTAATGTAGTAAGGAAGGTGTATAAGATAATTAATTCTTACGTACGTAATATAGTTTACGAAAAGTTAGGTGAGGAGGAGGAGGAAGCTGAATGGAGCCCCATGGAGAAATAGGTGGTGGTAAGAAGGGGTGTCCACTGTCCTGGCCACCACTCTTCTACTTCTACTACTAATCCTGTCCACTGCACACACACATAGACCAAACAATGGTCAGTCAATACTTTTAAAATCTCTCTTTCTTCAAATGTTTTTTTCCTTTTTTCAAGATTCAAAAATCAAAAAGAAAAGTTTCAAAAAATTACCTGTGAAAGAGAGTTAGACTCAAGTGCAGTGTTTAAGGCAGGAAGGGAGGCTTGTTTCGACTAAAATAATAATGTAATGGATAGTGGATAGACTTGATTCTCAATATCATACCAAAAGAAATAGTATTTCTAGTCCGCCATACAGTACACAGTACTCTCACTGTGTACATGAGTTATACATGAGTGAGTACAGTTTATCAGCACAGGAGGAGGGTACATAGTGTAATACGGCCAATGTTAGACAATCATGTTACAGTGCCTACTGGTAAAACCATATACGGTCTTTTTGGCAAAATACATTTCAGCCACAAGTTTCTCACTTCGTTTTAATCATTATAGTTGTGCT
>JAQFYJ010000723.1:0-11667 GCA_034694685.1 Isotoma anglicana | reverse complement strand
ACGATACAAATTCGATTGAAACGATACAAATTCGATTGAAACGATACAAATTCGATTCAAACGATACAAATTCGATTGAAACGATACAAATTCGATTGAAACGATACAAATTCGATTCAAACGATACAAATTCGATTTAAACGGTATAAAATTGATTCAAACGGTACAGATTCGATTGAACGATTCTAAATGCTCCGCTCCTTTTTTACACTAATGTTTACAATGGTTTATTAGATATATCTATGATATTGCATAATAGGAAATGTCTACTACTAAACCTAAAATATAATTGGGTTACGTTGGAAGTGGACAATTGTTTTGAATTGGTTTGAAATCTATATCGCTATCTCTCCATTGTACCATTTATCTTTTTAAAAACCAAGCTACTTGGACGTTTACACAAGTAAGTTAATACCACGGCGCTTACACTTTGTGACAACGAGCCAGTTGCACAGTTGTGACTAGTTTCGAGAATACGCTAACTCCAAAATGTGGTGTGAAATAACGTTTTAAACTATATCCATGCAAAATTTCAACCACTTTCAATTTCCAATATTAAATTACATTCCAAGAAAGGTAAATTAATGGAACTCTCCTGCTATAGAAAAAATTGCAGACTTTTTTTGCATCTCATATTGCATGCATGAGCAAAACCAACAGTCATGTATGTGATTGGTGTTCTATTAACTAAACAGTATTTCAACGACTTTTTTCAACTTTCGCAACGCTACAACACAAGATAAATCAGAGTACGTCTGTATAGTCATTACCTTTAACTTGCTACATCTACATGACTGGTGACGGAATGCTTTTAGCATACGCGTCATCCTAAATACCTACCATTCAATCAAATCAATTGGTCTGGACAGCTTTTTTAGTTTCTTAAAAAGGACAATGACGCCGGTATTTTGTTTACATGTTAAATGATCGGCAATCTGCTGCATATTATTTATAACCAAAATAAGAAATCCGATTGATATTTCCAATAGAACTTTCTACATCTTTAACTCAATTTATATGCACATTTCATTAACGATTGACAGTTGTTTCCGGCGTTTTTAATGTGTTAGTACATTTTGAGCGCAAATACTGCCGTCATACAGAATATAATTGAAAACAATTTTCTGCACAATGCCTCTTTTAGCCTTGACACTTTACTTGTTTGTGGCTTTACATTTACCTCGTCATTGAATCCATATTCAATAACAAAAGGAACCAGTTGATAGATTGTAATAATATCTGTCACGAATCTAGATCATTTAAATGTTTGTTTTAATCAACACAGATTGTGGGAGACCGATTGAACTGACATACGTACATTAAACTGAGATAATGCTAAAGCCAATATTTTAAAGTGATGGTCATGAAATACCGTGTTGTAAAGCACTTTGTTAATTCAAGTGTAAATGAAAGCGTGAGAGAAATGTAGAAGAAAGTGATTAAACTTACCAAAAGAAGTAACCGTTTTGCCAAAATCTTTTCCTCCCATTGAAAACCTGAGGCAACGTCTGTAACTGTAACTCCTATCGATGGTTTGAGAAGATGATGACAACTGTTGAGTCTGAGGAGTGCGAACAGGTGAAATCCGAGGGTAAGACTGTGGCACTTTTCTCTCCGAGAGTCGGCTTATGCTACCAGAAACTCTTTTCATTCCACCACTTTCTCCTCCTCCGGGATTATTGTTAATATTAGGATCACCTGCTGCTGTCTCCAGATTTCTCTCACTATGATTTTCACCAGTTGCCACTCTAAAATGAAAGGTATATAGACACACAGTCTCAATGTAATATACTTTTTTTGTAATTTACACCATTACTATTATTCATACAACGAGTAATATGTTTACATTTCCGGGTATTAGATTTCGTGGAATGCATTTGGTTGCGACAAATTTGTTTTATTAAAATAAAACCTTATAAGTTTTTTTTAGTGAAATAGGAATTAGCAATTCGTCAATCGATATAAAAAAAGTCCCATATTTATGCTATTTAGCAAGGGAACTTTCTGCAGGAAATATTCAATCTAGATACTGTTACCTTTTTTACGTTTCTAAATGGTAAAACTTGCTTTCCAAAAAAACTGATGAAAAAATCCGTGTGCTTTTACATCGAATGCTGTCAATAGGATATATATTTAGTTTTTAGAGTGAAAAACATGAATAATATTTACGGATAAAATCAACATAAAAAGCAAGGTTAGAGGTATCGTGTGCAGGATCTAAAAAGCATTGTAGTCAGTATTCAACGCACAAAACCCTTTAGTGTGGCTTATTGTCAGGCAGGCATTATATAGTGTATTCAATACAATATTTTATTTATCATTTGTAATATGAAGTCTGCTTTCGGTATATAATTACACTCAAGTTAGTAACTACTCCAATTAAAGAAATAATCTCCCTAAGGGTTCTAAGAAGCCTTGTAGTATTTCAAAATGAGAAGGAATGGCTTTTCTTCTAATGCGTCTATTAAATCTTTTAGAGTAGATTAATGAAAGGATATAAGATAGTTGAAAGATCTATTAACTATTCATGTAAATAGGGATACAGGAAAAACAAAATAAGTTGCCACTTTATGTTGTTTTACTTTACCTACCTTCGTAATAGAATCCCTGAACTACAAAAAAGAAAAACAACCTGTCATTGACACATTCCTCTATCATTCATAACTGGCCCACGACCTCCTCAGACGGTCTAAACAGTAATGCACGAGCCAAAAGTTATCCATCGAAATTGTTGTTCATTATTTTAATGACATCTTACTTAGAATCTTTTATTGTAATGAATTACCAAAACTGAAGTCAAGACTAACTGGAAAGACTGTATATCTTTATCCTGAAATCGTGTAACTATACTATGTACTATAATAAAATGTATGTTTTTTAAAATAAAGCTATCCAATATATCTGTAAACAGATAATGGACTGCAAAGATTGCGTTTATTCAAAAGGGTCACAATCTTTCTCTCAGGATTTGGGTTGATCATCTTTTGTCTGAGTATGTGATCGAGTTGAGAAAGTCAGGATAAACAAAAAACTCCCTTCCCTGTGGACTGCTTGAAAGACTTTTAGGATTAATTTTACGGTCCAAATGCCGATTGCCCAATCTACTCCATACCAGCTTCCACAACAAGGGCATATGATGACATATCATAAAAAGTATTCATACTAAAACTTATTTACCATATCTTAAATCTTGTCTTTATTGAAAATTAAAAATAAAATCATGAACCTGGTTTGATCTCTGTGCTCTGCATTTATTTGCAGTTATCGACGCAATTTATTTTCCCTGTTGCAAATACAAAATAGAGAATATCAACGGGGTTTTAAAGCTTAACAATGCTTTTCTTACGCCAGAATTGCTACACAATATGTCCTATCCTTAAATTAATTAATGCACAATACTAAATAATAAACAACAAATAAATGATTTATAAATGAAAAGATTACTCGGAACAATAATGTGCACTACCAACCCAACCAAGTTAAAAGTACCTACACAAAGGTTGGAGAAGAGCATAAATACACAAACACCCAATTTTTACTATTATAATATGCAAAGTAGCGTGTAGCGAATACGGTTACATACATTGCGGTTCAATGATCATTTATACGATTAAATCGTATTCGTATGATACATGATATGCAAATGTTATCAAAAGCATGTTTATTACATTGCATTTTTTGCTATTATTATCCTTTATTAAGTTATTCACTCATTAAACACTAACAAACTCACCTTTGCTTTCCACAGATAAGTTTAATAAAACGCAACGGTTTCAGGACGATGATGTATCAAATCCTGAAGACAGAACCTAATACTGATGTAAATCCATGAATCCCGAGATATTTTTAAATCGTAAGCAAAAGAAAGAAATAAACATCAACAACAACAACAACACCCAAACACTGAACTAAATTCAAATTTTAAATATCGTTAAGATGTAGTTATCAATCAGATGAGAGAGTACGGAAGTTCCGTATAGATTTAACGTTGTAGCTGTACACTGTAGCGCAATGTGGATGATTTAATGGCTA
The DNA here is from genome assembly GCA_034694685.1 of Isotoma anglicana. Taxonomy (NCBI): domain Eukaryota; kingdom Metazoa; phylum Arthropoda; class Collembola; order Entomobryomorpha; family Isotomidae; genus Isotoma; species Isotoma anglicana. Next base: position 7,635 of record JAQFYJ010000723.1, on the reverse strand, counting down.
CAGTCAGTCGATAGTACACATGATATTGACTATTGACAAATCACTAAAACACTTGGTCTGATTTTATAAAGGCAAGAACAAGAGTATATTTTAACTGTGGATTAAGTTGAGGAGTTTTTAGTTGGATTGCGATTTGCGATTGGATATTAAATCTTCAAAGGATTTAGAATATCATATCATTTACTGCTTTGGTAAATAATCGCGAATCGAAGACTCAACACAAGACGAGTGCAATTTAATTCTCAATCGTTTTTTATTAGTTTCACATCTCTTACAACGATATATAAAAAACCATTGCTTGAAACTATTTGAATATACTTTACGCTTACGTTAAGCACATACACGAACATGCATAGAATAATGTTATTCTGACCTCTAGTCTCAGTTTCAGTTTGACAGTGCTTGTATGCAATATGAAAAACACATTTTTACAAGCAAGTAAATGAAGTGTTTTCGCAAATCACATGCCAAGAGCATGCACACATAGAACATATCATGAAAGGCTTTAATAATAATATTGAATATGAATCTATCTCATATCTACGATATCTATAAAGTTTGCAATATAGTTCTGAGAGTTGTTTATGAAAATCCTTGACTAATCAGCCATCGCAGCGTTTAAAGTAGTACAATGAGGAGCTTAATAGGCAATTCTTATGTAAAAATTTAAATGCAATATAATTTACCATCCCACAATCGTATATAGAGTATATTCCAAGCTCACTTACTTGTTACGTCTTATTAGTCTCTTCCATTTCGATATATGTCGTATCATGGTATCATTACGTTTAATATTCTGGAAATAATAATTAGGCTTTGAAATACAGATCTTGTATAGTTAACAGACGGTGGTTTCGTATTGTCCTATTATTATTGTATGTAGTAAATTATTTTATTACCAGCCAATGATCATAAGCGACTCTAGAATAAGCATAATTCTCTTTCTACAAGGACAAAGAGATGATTGAATCCTGAATCCTTATTTATGCAAATTGAATTTTGGGTTTCTTCAAAAATAAAAATACAACAACAGGACTTATGTTGCATTTTGCTGTATGAAATATAGAGATTTCAAAAATGAATGTAGTAGGTAATAATTAATGGTAATATAATGAAATATAATCCCAAACCAATGTATTCCTAAGTAAATACTTTATTTAACTCAAATGATCCTTCTCTTCACTACTGTCAACCTATTAGTGGCGTCTCCTCTAGTAAATTTAAAAACATCCAGTGAAAAATTGAGTGTTTTCGAGAAAACGAGTTATAAAAAATCATTAAAACGCTGCTGGTAAACAGTAAACAGCGTTTGTATAGTTATATATCCAAATAATCCAAACCCGTGGTGGATATGAATGCCCCTAAAAAATAGTCTGACACGTGGAGGTATATCCGGAGACTGAGGAACTAAAGCTATGGAGTATATTCATGATTGAACCATTCCAATTACATTACTATATAATACCATCATGAAAATGAAACACAAAAACATGAGCTATCAAACTAGATTGGATTTGGATTGGATGGATCAAAGTAACAAACTATTAAAACCTGCTGTATTTTATAACTTTTCTTACTGTGAGATAGATATTGGCATAGTCGTGGTATGTCAATCCGCATGGGTTGTGGAATGTGCCCTTTCATGTCCATGAAAGACAGTTATATTATATCCTTTCCAAACATTACTTGCATACATACCAGTCCAGTTAGTTAGTCACATTCACATTGCATTTACGTATAACTTTTTAGCAGAGAAAATTTGCGAATAATGTTAGTCTAGTCTGCGTATTCTGATTTCAGAATGAAAGAGAATTTAGTCGAAACCTGTGGCACTTGATGGCACATACAGATGGACATACATATTCTAACGGGCATAGTTTCCACTGTTGTAGGTGGCGTCTAACAACCTTCTGCGGAAACACGGTTCGCTTGGAAAAAGCAGTACGGCTTTTGGGTACGAAAGGGTTTTTATTAGAATTGTTGAACTTTCTCTTTAGAAAGTGTTCTTTCTTTGGATACTTTTGACAAGAAAGTAGAAAGCTGTAGAGAATATACCAACTTCAGCAATAATATAGTACGATGCAATATGGAAGTCTTTAAGTTATTAAACTTCAAAACTTAACAATGATTAAAAATCAAACACATCTTCCACAATATTAGGTTAAACTGCTTGTACTTTCGTTCTTTCATTTTAGCTGTTTCACACTCAAAAACATGTATTTCGTCATTTAGTAAATTTTAAACAAACAATTTAGAAATTTTACAAAACTGTCATTTAGGCATCGACAAAAACATTAGCTTAAACAAAAAAGATATATTAATGAATATTCGACCTGTTGACCTAAACTCACGAGTCCTGCTTATTTTTCAAATCTTCTTGTTCCGCAGCAGCATCCTTTGCCTCTTCAAAGAACATTTTCCCATAGTCATCAACACTTCCAAAAATAGACGACTCAGATGATTGAAGCATTTCTAATCTCTTCTTGATAAGTGATTCAGTGGTGCTAATATATTCCACTGGTTGAGCATCCTCATCGGAAGTGTTACAATCATCACCCAAACTAATACAACCATCCGAAAGATCCGAATACGCACAACAACTGATCTCATCATCATCCTCCTCTTCCTTCAAAGAGTCACATAGCCCCTTGGCTTGATCCACTTTCTGTTGATTCTCTTTCTTAGGTTCATTCCGATTCAGTAACAAGGAGAAATTATGCGTACCAGGCTTTCTTATCGCAGGAATTATTTTGCTGCCTGATGAGTAATCTTCACTTTCTCCGGCATCATTATGCAATGACGTTTTGTCATTTATTTTATTATGAATCAAATTGGCTTCAGTTTCAGTGGGGTAAAAATAACTTTCTTCTGAAGATGAATCATCTTCCCCCATTGTGGGAATTCTGGAAGAGTCTTTGCCTTGGCTTACGATTTTAGTCCTAGTGGCATTGCGACGAGTTGGAGGACGACGATGTCCAGGATACTCTGCTGATCTTGAGTTTACTTTATCAAAATCTTCTTCGTCTTGAATAACTTCGATCTCTTCAGGAGGGATGAACATGTTTTGATTGTTCATTATATTACCATGTCCGTAATACATGTCTCTCTGAACATCCCCACCTGGAGCAAACCAATAAGGGCTAAATGATTGATCCATAGGCATAGGCACAGGCATATGATCAATGCATCTTGAAGGGTTGAACGTCTCAGTGTTATCGTAGAATCTCCCTATTTTCTCATCTCGTTCGATTGATGCCACAAGTTCCCTTTTATTCATTCCTTTTTTAGACGAAAGATATCGGCATTGATTAATAATATCGACGATTCTTTTTCTTGACCTTTGATAATCAGGATGGAAATGCATTGTTGAAAAGTGGCGAGGGTCATGGTTGACAAGAAGTGCCTGAGGAGACATGTGGGGATTGTGAAAGTTGTCAACAACGCATTCTGTAATCGGAAGTTGTGGTCCCATACTATTATGTGGTCCACTGCAGAAAAACACATCTTCAAGAGTAGCCGAGGGTTGAAAGGGAACTTCAAAAGTTTAAAGTAATGAGAGAGACTTAAGGGACTGAGTATATTATAATTAAATTGGCAAATTAAATCATTGCATATCAAGCTTACCCCTGCAGCCTACAGGAAACTGCCAGTGGGACATTATTACTGAAACAGGTTATCGACCGACTATTTACAAAACTAGACAAAAGTTTAAAGTAAATGAGATAATTTGAATTCAGAACTAATTGTAAGTTTTTATTCGTCTTTCCATGCTTTGTGGTGAGTGCTTTGAATTGTTCTTTCTATGTCTTCAGTGCATGGTTTTGTTCGTATCTCTTGGAAACATTCATGGACAGGCTGGCGCTGACATTCTTGTAGGTAGACGAAGAATGCACATAATACTTTTAATTTGCAAGAGACTGCGATGAGGTAATCAAGTTGAGAACCATAAATTTAAAACTAAAAGCAAATCCTAGATTTTTAGTAAAAAATGATACATTCATTTAGGAGAAAAGTTATTAAAACTTTGTTATACCGAAAACCAAAAATGTTATCTCAAACCTTCAAAAAACTACCGAAATATTACTAACTTGACCAAGTCTCATTTTCTGCTTTAAAATTAATAATTTGTATAGGTAACACAGGTTAAAATTGCAAGTGCATGCATGTTGCAAAAAATGACTAACAAAGCCTATAATGAAACTGTTCTGTAATTTACCACAAAAGATAAAATTGATTTTCCTTTTCTTACTAAATGCAGAAAGTAACTATATAAGGAAATACATTTTTAACCACTACAACTTATCACGATTTAAATTTATTTTACTACTTTTTCCGAGTAGAATTTTATCTTTGAAGAAGACTGTGGTTCATGGTTGACAGCTTGAAATAAATTTTTTTTGTAATTGTGAATAATTTGTGAATTTAACTCATGTGAAATATTCTGAACTATTATTCTGAACTTTTCGTTATTCATTGAAAACGAAGTTTCAGAAACTTTTAGCACCTAATCAGTGTCAATTTCATTAACATTTGTTTCTTTTGTATTAAAATGTTTCAAGCTGTGAAAAAATTTTAAAGGGGTTATTGTTTTTGGTCAGTAGAAACAAACCAAAATGTCAGTAGAAATAAACTAATTTTTTTACGAAAAAATAAACTATTTTGTCAGGTTAAATTAAACCAGACATCAGTGGATTTAAATATAATGTCAGTATACGAAAACATCAGTGGAAATATTCTAAGCCAGTGAGTCTACTTAAACCATGTTTCATACTCTTGTTGATTTTTAAATTAAAATATTTTACGACGTTAGTAAAACTTGTCCAAATACAACTACAAGTTTTCCTGTTCAACATTCGAACATGCAAGAAAATTCTATTTGCCACATAGATAAAATTGAAAAGTGACGTCAATAAACCGATTAGAAAATACGACAATAAGTACAAAAGGATGTTTTTTTCCGCAGAGTTTTACTGGCCTGGCCGGACTTACCCCACAAACAAAATACCCTAGTAGTGATAATAAAATACTCAAAAAGTATCCGGTTTAAACTTTTCAGCTTGTCCAGTTTTCCAGTTTGTTCATCTCATTCTTAAAAGGCATCTCAGGGGAATAAAAGGTTCTATAGATATCCATTGTATTGAGAGGTGATTCGATCAGCAGAGTTGTTCAATGTGGGACACGCAATCTCCGGTCAAAAAAGAGATGGGTACATAAGAAGTTGTCCGGTGAAAGCAGGGATTCTTCAGAATCTGAAACTTGTTGAGCTAGGGAAACAAAGAAGGCCAGCCACATAATAAACATTATAGGGAGTTAAAAGAAACTTGTATCTCAATTTTATTTCACATTTCTTTGAGAAAGCCAGGATACAGACAGACATAAGTTAGGAATACGAGGGCAGATTTCTTCTGACAGCCACCCCGTGAAGAAAGGCTTTGTGTTTTGTGCTACCCACTAAAGATACATCCGTGAAATACCTCACTCACACAATCAGTACTTTCCCTTAGTAGCTACCCGGCTTAAATTCCGTCTGGAAAACGGATCAACCACCACATTCGTTTTTCATTCGAACCAAGGGAATCTGTTCCAACCGGACCTTTTTTTTACTTTCTCCTTACCCCTCTTTGGCTTTTTCTTCCATCTCTGAAACTTCATCCATCTGACTTGTGACTACTTATTTTTAGTAATCCGAAAGCTTTCTTTTTCCATTTTTGGAGAAACAGTAGATTCTTAATTAGACTGGATTTATGTACTTCAACTTTGTGTGCAACTCTGGAGATATCTGATCAACTTTCGTTCGTATGGTGGCTTAACAAAAGCTAGTTTTAACCTACTTTTATAGTTTTTGTTGAATTCATTTTAAAAAGTGTGAAAAGTCTATACGTTCTTGTTGATGAGTTCAGTAGAGCAAATAAAAACTGTTTGTCTGAGCTTGGACTAAGAGATTTGCAATTTTTGATCTTTAGTGAATAGTAAAAAGGTATGAAATATTTTTTATTGGAAATTGACATATAATTTCTAATTCAATTTTAGATAAAATTCTGCATTTATTTTGCCCTCCTGTGTTTTTACCACATTGTAGGTGAGGCATCAGAGGATTTACCTGGTGCAATAAGCTTTAAAGCGAAATTGACATTGACCTGCAGCAGGTTTTAAGTTATAAATTCTAAATGCAAATGTGATTATTTTCTGTTTTACTTAAGTATTTGGTAAAAGAAAGGATCATTAAATTGGATTTAAGAAGTAATATCATCGTAAATGCAAGGGTTTTTGGAATGAAATATATACGGGCATGGGCTCAGATTTTGTTTTGTTAAGTGGTAGTAAAAGAAAAAGAAAATATATAACAAAAAGCAGTCATTTTGCTTACACTGTCTTAATCGTTTTGTTTTATTAGGAATAGACAAACAACGGAAGAAAGCTGAAAAAGATGTGTGTAATCCAGTGTATTGTTTACATTTGACAGGGTTCTAATCCAATTATAAGTGTGGCCATAAAAATCCAGTGACCGTGTTGGGCAGGCAAGATAAAGTATGGACGTGGAGGAGTATCGACAACGAGGTATTTACTTTTCTTCTGCCTTTCACTCATTCAGGGTAGCAAAAATTGCTCTTTATTTTCTGCCAGTATTTTTTCAAGTCAAAGACTTGATTGGCATCGGGAAGCTCACTAATTGAGCATTGAGGAAATGAAAGCCCAGATGTGAAACCCTAATTTTACAACCCTATTTAATTATACAGGGAAGGAGTTAGTGGATTTTATCGCTGATTATTTGACTGGGATTCGGGCCCGTCGTGTCTTCCCCGCTGTCCAACCGGGGTACATGAAACCTATGGTTCCTGACGAAGCACCACAAGAAGGAGAAGCGTTTCAGGAAATCTTTGATGATTTTCAAAGAATTGTATTACCTGGGGTATTTTGACATTTTGTTTAAGTTTGGATCAGGCTTTGTATCAGCTTTAACAAGAAATTCTCTCGTGGATAACACTGGATAATAACTGAGTAGAATGAAAAGTTTCTGCAATTAGCATAACACACTGCACTTGCCTGGTTTCCTTGCTTAACTTCTTTGTCTTTAACCATTCTTTACACATTTTCCCTACTTATAAAACAATTTTTAATAATATTTGAAAAATTATTTTACAAGTAAAACATGAAAAGATGCTTTTTTAAGTCTTTTCCTTGATTGCATACCTTCAATGTTGCCCTTCTTTCGTATGAAATAGAATTATTTTAAAACAGTCGTAATCATTTTTGAACCATATATTACGTAGGTTACACACTGGCAGAGCCCACATATGGTAAGTGCTTTTAAACAAAATTATTTTAGACTCTCTTCTTTATTCTGTCTCTTTTACTGATTACCGGAGTTGCAAAGTATCCTCTGCCCGAGTTCGGAATGAGTTCGGTCAAAAAAGTCGGCCGACATTCCGGTTTTGGCCAAAAAACCGTTAACGGGCCATACTCTACTCCCCGCATTCGTCGCGATTAGTTCCCACTCAATAACCGTGCTACTCCCAAAACAGAACCGCCTCACTACCGAGTCTTACCCGTCTCTGTGCCGGATTTCACCCGTTCTTACACCGGATCTAGCCCATTTTTATCATGCTTATGCCGCGTTACTACCGAGTCTTATCC
>JAQFYJ010000722.1:0-11672 GCA_034694685.1 Isotoma anglicana | reverse complement strand
GATGTCACTTGGGAACTTGGAAGGAACAACTGGAGAGATCATCTCCCATCGCATGGTTAAGTTTCATGCATACAACATACCTGATTGCAAGTATAAGTAGGTAATAATAATGCGATATAGAACATTATTACTATCACTTCGGTTACATTTCCATCTCTAAGGGCCCATGTCACTCTCTCCTTACTACCATCATATCATCACAACTACTTATTCTGCTTCGATGTCTACTCCTGTCAATCCATTGACTCCGTTTTTACACATATTTGAAGTTCAAGATTTGAATCTATATTCTACGAGATTAGGATCATAGTAAGAACTAAGAACGTGAGGATAATACGAATTCAACCTTTAGGTCGGTACGTAGGACCTATTTACAGACAAATATGCGTTACAGTTTACAGTTAATGATGCACTGGTTTATAGCTGAACTCTTTTAATGTTGACGTGCAAAAGTGACAACAACTTCGAAATGTGTAAAAGTCCTAGGCTATGGCTTCGCGACAGACAATAAGCATTATATAAAAGGTTATGATAACATTGAGATGATTTTGCGTATGAGTTTTTTTATTTTAAGTACATTTTTGGAATATTATTACAAACTATTACCATGAACAATACACTTTTTGTAGTGTTATTATAATACAAATACAACAACTCTTTAGAATTTTGATTTCGAATCTTGCGAAACTTTATCCCTTAGGAGTCAATTTGAATAGGAGACGTAGAAAATTGAAGTGGGACCAGATCCAGATGGATCTCAGAAGAATCTCAATACTTTTTCAAGTAAGCACTCAGCCTCGTCGTCACTCACATTCATATAAAGTAGTCAACCGTATGCTGATAAATGTGACATATTTATGCTAATAAATAAAATATGATGAAGTGTATGGCATAAACCGATATAATATTTTCTTTTAATAATTATTTATTATTGAATTGCCACCGAACTGTTGGGAATTTCAGCTTTAGCCGTTTAGAAATGATATCGAGAAAAATCAGATTGAGATGAAATCTATAATTCTCCAGTTTTCCAGGTTTTTTTTGAAAAAAAAATTCAATAACATCGAAAATCAGTAAAAGCAAGAATTAAGATATCATCTTTTCTAGCAAAAATAATTGAGATTAGTCTTTCTTCTGATTAAATGTGATTCATCTGGTAGCAATTCCACAAATGATTTTTCATAGTAGTAGCATGTAGTAGGATTCGTGTCCTTCAGGAATTTTTTCCGTGTTCTTTTCAGCCATGAAATTAATTTGTTTTTGTAAAGATACACAGAATTCGTAGAAAGGGGAATTTTAATCTAATACAATTTAAATTACATAAGTAAAACTAAAAATCGATTCTACTAAGAAACTATTCTGTGACGCAGGTCACACGTTTGTCCAGTTAGTCATCAAAGTTCAAACTATTATTTTTTGTAACGTTTAACCGATCACGATGGATTTGAAGATTAAGTATGAATTTAGAGTAACTACAGACATACACTCTTCAACTACCTCAATCTCAAGCTTCCTTGGGGATACACATTCCATTCCTAAAACTAGATTAGTTTCTCTAAACTCAAATGTGTGCAGATAAAGTGCAAGGGTGATATTATTGAAGAACATGTTGTTGATGGTTAGTGCTAATGAATATGCAAAATACGTCTTAATAACACACCACAAATATATCAGAGTGCTACCTTTTCAAACTTTCAATACAGGATTAATTCAAGGGGTGGCATAATAAATCCGGCTGTATCATTCTCTTCTACTATATTTTAACATCCCACGGTCCATGTTATGATGTGACTCAACTTGGAGTAACTAAAAGTATAACGTATTTTAATCTTTTAAATAATGAGCAGTAGTCAACCCAGGCTAGGTAAATTTTAAGTTAAGTTAAGGTAGCTGCTACCAAACCAATATCAACATCAACAGCAATGCTGTAATACTACGAAGGGGTAAAAAGCTTTTGTGTATATTACAAGCATTCATCAAGAGATTACATTATTATTAAGAGTATCACCAACGAGTAAACTATCATCACATCACCCTTAGGAACCACCACCACCACTGACTATTAACTCTTATGTATTGCCATTCTGAAATTCACATCATCTCATCATCCCCATGAAAATCAGTTAGACTGACTTGGTTAGTTTAGTTGAGAATCAGCAACAGTTTTGCAGTTAGTGTTAGTTTGTTCGTTTGTTAGGTGAGAAGTAAAAAGTAAAATCTCTTCTCCATTCATTTGATGATGATCATCATCATTTTACATTAAATAGATTTAAACAACAAATTCGAGACTCTTTTCAAGTAAAATAGCAGAAAGCTAGGAAAGATCGTCCTCACACTTCGTCGTTGTCTTCATGTCGGAGGGAACAAAGCCCGAGGAGGAGGCTTTCTGAACAATTTTTCGATACAACAAAAAGTACATTCCACTCAAGTCCGTTCACCCTTTTTGCATCTAAACAAGCATGAAAGATTTTAAATCCACAAAAATCTAACCATTTCCGTAGAAGAAGATCGCACAACAAGTAAACTAACTAATTTCTATCATCTATCTCTGCCCATCTCATCATCCTCATTAGCATCTCAACTTCCCCCCTGGTCTTCTTCCGATCGACCGAACCCGTGAACCCAACCCAACCTTCCACTCTTTACAGTTTTACCCAACGCTAGGACAGTCCGAGATCTTAGGACGATTGCATTGCAAAGATCCCAAAATCCCAATGGTTGAATTTGCAAACTATTAAGTTCATACAAACTCGTGCTTTTTGTTCCTCATCAAAAAGCATCATAAACAACAACATTGAGACGAGAGACTTTTGTTTTCATTTTTTAACCATTTCTCTTGGGGCGCAGTTCATCATTCTACATTCTTTAACGTCGCTGTCTTGATATAAAGAAATCGATTCAAAGGGTAAGTAAACGTCTTTTTCAATTTTTGTCAATGGCAGATTAAGGGTTTGACATCGGTTAAATTGGACAGAGGTCATGGCTAAAGGGTACATTCAGGGGTGTTTTGATACGGCTGATAGATATGTAGTATTATGCAATACAGTAGGTAGTAACCTTGAAGGTGAAGATTTTTGCATTCTTTTTACATACAAGCTTTTGAGTATATTTGTCTCGTCGTTCTCATTTAACCCAAACACCGAAAGCCTTATACTTTAGGTTTCTATCTACACCTCATTTCCAGTTCTAAAAATCAGCGCAGCACTAAAGATAAGTAAGTATGACATTTACGGAGGCTTAAAAAAACAATTTTAAAATGTAATCGATTATTACACCTCAGCATCTATGATGCATTTATTGATAATATGTGTATTTATAGAATGCCGGAAGCCATATTTTCCACCTTGGTACTCATTTTCAAATTTTTTCGATTGAATCTTTTTCGAAGTTAACAATCTTTGATAAAACGTATGACGCTCGAAATCAGTCAATAACTACCGTGCCCGTGCCGTGGTGGTGGTGGCAGGTGTACAAAAATATGACAGGGTGTTAAATCCAGCTCTAGTCATGCATGGTAAAGTTATTATTGCAATGTAATTTGCAACATAATATATTCTATTGAGTCTGGATTGCTCAATTAGATAGAGTAGCTCAAAGCTCAATATCGAAACCATAAAATACAAAAATATTAAAGTCAGTGGCATTTAGTATTAATTTTTGTCCAAAAAATGGCACTCATTGCAAAAGTCAAACGACAAAAAACTCCATGATGGTTTTGTTATAAAAACCTTACACTGATAATAGAAATATCTCCATATTCAAAGTATACCCATAGTAGTAATCCGTTTTATAATAATAACCTTCAGTTACCGATAGAGATGCAATAAAGTAAAATCACACTTCAATTATATTTTATTGCATACATCTAACCTACACCTAAATCTGGTTTCTTCTTTTGCTATTTTAACATTTTTAAACGACAGTTGTCAACAAAAGTTGGGTTGAGTCAACAAGCTCTTAATATAAAATTAGAATTAAATCATGCTAAAAATTGTAACACTTACACAATTGCATGTTTTTTTACAAACTCGAGGAATCCTGTATACCTGTAAATAAAGTATTTCCGTGTTTTACCAATTTCCGGTCACCTTTTTTCGGAAACAACATGCTCAAAAAAGTCTGTCTATAAAATCATTTTTTGGCCTTTTTATAAGCAACGAAAGTAGGAACCAGTAATCTTATCTTTAGAGTAAAAACACATTCGCTCAAGAAAGTAAGTGCATTTACCTTATAGATACAGATATACTGTACATACGAGTATCATAAATGCTCTTTAAGGCTTGTACTAGTATTTACGTGATGATGATGGTGTTATGTAATAAATAACTACAGACAGTCAACAGTTGATATTTGATAAAAGTTACTTGCGAGTCAGCAGTGCAGAATTTTTATATCAAAGACAAGCTTATTGTGTCAGAGCAGAAGATTTTACAGTTGTTTGAGGTGGCAAAAAATGCCAAAAAAAAGTTTCAGGATTCTCTTTCTCTTTTACTTTATTGTACCCCTTGTGGCTCTACTCTGTCTAATTTTTACAATAATTCTCATCCTCAAGTTCATTCAGTCGTGTCCAGTCTTTTTGAGTAAGATTCTAATCTTGTATCCTATCTTACGAGCTTTTTTCTTAAGATTAGTCATTAAAAAAAGGAAGAGGAAACAAATTATGTGAACAGTTTTAAACCCAGCGTGCTTTTAATGCGATATATAAGTTATGAGAATAGTTTTAAAGACGTTTTCCATTTTGTTCTGAAATGCTTGAGCTGAAATATTGAAGACACCAAGTTAGATTTCAGGTATTTTTGAGTATTTAAATCCTTTAACTTTTCTTCAGCGTATGACTTCAGCGTCTTAACAATTCTGAAAATCGGTCCCATGATATAATACAAGACTTCATAATCATGAAGCCTTAGAACGATATTTTTAAGGGCTGAATCCGTTGTTACCTAACTGTCACCTCAAATTCTTTGATTTAAATAAAAACCTGTATTCCTAAATCAGTTTAAATACTCGTATATTTTTGACTTTATATGTAGTGTGAAGTTTTGTCCTAAGACTACTCTTCTGTCTGCCATCGCATCAATAATCTCAAGTTCTAAATACTAAATAGAACCATTGCAAAACATTGCTTTGAAAATATTTAAGAGACAGAACAAAATATTGTAAAAATTACACAAACTTTATAAGATTCATGTCTGCAAATTCTTTCACAGGAGAATTAATTCTCTTATCATAAGCTTTTGAGTAGGTTTTACATATTTTTGTATAAATGTGCATTTAAGACGTTTTAAATCCAATGATCACAACTCAGTCACCTTTAAACACGGAAGGAATTCTCATCTCACGCAAAAATTCTAATATCACAGAAAACTAACAATGGACACTTTAGAGAATAAGCACGAGAAAAATAAACAACATAAATTAAATTAGATTTATTTGATACAGGCAGCAAACATTATACATGTATATTATATTTTTATGCAATCAACAACAATAAAGTGTTTTCTTTGTATAAGAAGGGATGCAATGCAGGTTGAATACCTTAAATAAATAAATCCGTCCACAAAAGATGATACACATTTTTCATAATCTCTGTCTGTTTGGATGAAGTTTTATTCTTCAAAATTTATTGTGATGCTTACTATGCACGTAGTCTTATGAAATTCAAAGTCGATGATCTTCTTAAGCTTTGAACAATTTTGGAATTTACTTAACCATAATAAAATGGTGCACATTAAAAAAATCCTTTATAAAGTCGCACATTCAGATTAGGGTCAAAAGGTACAAACACTGAAGATGAGTTGAAGTTTATGGGATGGAATGTTAATCATTAGAAGAATATATTTCGTTTTCTTTTCAAAAAAATTTAGCGACAATGCGTAGCAATTTATTCACATATATCATCCAAAAGTAAAAATCAACTACCCTTCAAAACAACCTGAAACGGAGCCATTAACGCATTTAAAAAAATTAAATTTCCTTAGAAACACACGAGAGCACAAAGCAATAACAGGTGATTCAAATCTCAATTTTTCATCAAAAATTGAAAGATGTTTATCTCTCCACGTTAACTATAATTCATAAATTATTAAAAAAAACATGATAAAAAGCAGTAAATAAATAACAAAAGGCCATAACAAAGCAGAGAACATTACCGTACCGTAAGACCGGACTTAATTTATGAAGTTCTTCCTTATATTTCAAAGAAGTCATTGTTCTTTCGCATTTTAATTGCAAGTGTCAACTGGCAAATTGAAGTCCGTGTGTGTATTCCTATCTCTGAGAACGACTTCATGCTGTGGCGATATTAACTTAATGTTACATTATCAATTATTTTGGAGTTAAGTCATCATCATAAATGTCAAATGGAAAGGTAGAACGACGCATGCATACATTTAATGTATGCATGCACGTACCTTCTAAATGCAATATTTTTATTTGTACTTGGCCTACCTTGACTCTGAAAAAGGTATACACACAAGTCAATTGCATTCATTATGTTAGCGCAGTGCTAATTACAATTTATAACATGAAGACTGACAACTTTTGCACTGGTGATTATGTAACTTCGAACCTTTTTTCTAATGTTTTCGCTCTGCAATTTTGAATGCAGTTTCTTAGAAAAGCCAAATGCAATTTCTTCCCAAACCCCAACCATCATTTGTACCTTTTTTGTTTTCACTTTTATTTTAACAGACAGATAATTGACTTTTGTAGGTTTTGCTCTTAGTTTTATTCTTTTAAAAAGAAATGTTTGCCAACTACATTCCAGCCTCAAAAGTTAAGTTGATGCTTATAAAAAAACGTGGCGAATTTTAGTTTTGGGTTGTTTCGTTTATTGTTAACTGTAATAGATTCAGGGTAGCTAACTCCGACAATGAGGACAGATTTGAAAATGAAGTTTGATTGAAGGGTTGATTTTTTTCTTAATTGAATCAACTCAGTTTTATAGTAATTTTTGAGTTCTTTGCGATCATTTAAGCTTTTATACTAAATTAGTATACAAAATCTGCGGCCATTTTCTGTAGTATCAAATCAAATAGCATTTACACTTAAATTAATATCACACCAGTCCAGTCTGGGTTTACTGCACTGCTATTACTTGTAGTTTAATGTTATATTGTCAGCTAAAAGTACGATCTTGACTTTCTTGACTTTCATTCTCATAAACCATGTGCATTCTACTTTGTTTTACTATTTCCATTCTATTGTTACTTCTTGACATCGCAGGTGACAAAAACAGATTGTGGTTTGGTTAAGGCACGCAACAAAAATTAAGGAAAAAATATCACTCATAGTTGTGGTGTCAGATCGTTTGTATGAAAATTGAGACAATAACTTTTTGTTTCAATCGTTTCAAATTCTGTAAATTTTTCAAAAGGTGACACTTTACAACCTTTTCAATATCATTCAACAAGATGCATGCAAGATGATAAGGCATATTAAAAACATCATAATTGTCTTCTTATTTGGCACGAAAAAATGTTTTGAGGTTGTTTAAGCTCAGCCGACAAAAGACAAAGAGAACCGACCGAATATTGACCTTGACCTGAAAGTTATTCAATTATTAAAATACTTAGCAGTTTTTTACTCACAAAGTAGAAATTCTTTCATTCCACTCAGAATATACTTTTATAATTGGTAAATTAAATTTTAAACTGTTGAAATTAAAACGTTTCCATCCTAAGTTTGATTGAAATTGGTTTTTTATAATTTAAAATACCTCAAAACGCTTTCCATCAATTTATCAGTTTTCAAGCAACAAACTTAACAATTAATAACAATGAGTTGCACAATCAGAAAACAATGCAGGGTAAAAACCAAATATTTTAACATAAAACTTACTAAGCAATTAATACTTTTAGTACCGGTGGATCAGAGTCGGTCACACTGACTATATCAGAGATTTGGTTGTTTCATATCATTCTTTAACTACTATATTATTTTTCATTAAACTTTAGAAAATGCAAATGTAAATAATTATACGTACGATTATTCGCATTAGATTGCATGCATTTAAAGAGTTACTACTTGCTACATTATATTTCTCGCAATCACTCAGATAAAGCGAGATTTAACTTACATCCCTATCAATCTACTCTCATGCTACTACTGACCAGAGCTCAGAGTTTATATTTTTTTCCACTTAATCTCTTTAGAACGATTAGCAAAGAAGGGTGAAAGGGTTAAACAGATCATGTAATCCAGAAATGCAGTTTTTTGTTAATTGGAAAAGAGGATTGCCCAGTTCATTTGATTTCATTTCATGATGATTACACAGCCTACCTACCTTTATTTTTCTTCTTCTTCCTTGAATAACTCGTATATCCTATTACTTTAGTCTCACTCACTCACAAGAGCATTTATTTCATTTCTTTTTATTATTCTAATATTATTATTGAGTAACTGTTATAGACCTGGTTTATGCAAATTTTTTTATTATACCTTGCTTGCAGTATTTATTTTGTATTTCTGTCATTCTTGCATGCAACAATTTTACAACATTTGCATTAACATTACATTTACAATACAACAACTTACAGCCCATGCCATGCCCCTTCCACTGCTCTCAGTACTCAGCAGAAGTTTTAAACGTTTTTAGACTTTTTTCTTCACCATTTGCTTTGGTATTATTCCTTCGTTTTCTATCAATCCACATCACCACTACTTATTATATTCAAATAAAAACGATTGCTGCAATTTAATATGAACTTATTACCTACTGCTTTAATGTGATTAACAAAAGAAATCCTGAAATCTCTCAATTGTTTCATGGGATGTTATAATTACAATTATTATTTTATTGTATAAATTTATTCACCTAGTTCTTCGGTTATCTAATATATTTTTTTGCAGATAATTTAACAATTATGAAAAATCTAACATTTGCCAAGGTAGACATTTAAGTTTACTACATTAATTTAATGGTACATGATAGTTGTCCGGACCAGGCTAAAAAGAGTGAATTTGAAGTTTGAACTTTTAAAAAAGTGATTTGCTTCTCTTGGAAATAGTAATATTCCAAAAAAAAATTGTAGATTGCAGCCCCTCCTACTTAAAATTGCTGATGGACTCCAAAAAGGTTGTTGTATCTTTAACTATCTTGACTATAGATTATAATATGCGTTGCTTATCTTTATGAGTTTATTAAATTTGCTTACCAGGATGATGAATCGCTAATAGAGTTCAACACTCATGCAAAGATTGAATATTAGGGAAGACGTTATTGTCATCTTTTTTAAACACTCATAGAGGTTTATTACCCCATATATTTCTTTTTATTACCGAACAACCGAACTCATACCGTTTAAAGACTTTAACTTCTTTGCATTCATTTTTAAATTTGTTTGTAAAAACGTATAAAAGTGATAGGAAATTATTTTATCTTTGTTGTGTTATCTTGATAGCGCTTACTATTATGATGAAACGTTAAATTAAAAGTATTCAATCTTAATTTAATGAAGCAGGAAACAAAAGGTTAAACTAAGGTTAAGGTTAGAGGTATAAAAAGTGGACGTTTTTCTAGCGGGTCATAAAATAATAATTATCCGTTAACTTTTGCTTTTCGGAATGGCAATAAATCCAAATGGGTTACAAAATTTCAACACTCGAGATTAAAATATAATTCAAGAATGCAATAAAAAATTGATGGAATTTGGCGGAGACTTACGTCTGCCTCTTATACAAACAAGTATACTATTACTATATAGGCTTCTGATCTGACTGAAAAAAAGATAATTAATTAACAGGACAGTTGCAATTCGAGGTTTTAAATGTTTACTCATACGACTCATACCTAGCTAATTCGCAACTTGTATACTTAAACGATTCTTTCGATTTATATACATACGAAAAGCGACCCATTAAAGAAGGCGAGATTTAAAAAACGACTTCCTGGCTAGAATCTTTGAACTTTTACCGTGTCTTTGGACGATGTTTGCTTTACTTTTTAATAATAGCGATAATAAATTATCTGTTAAAGGCACTAACAAATCTTAAGTAGTTGATACTTGTATGAATGTAACTCCTGCATAAGCCAAGTCAACCTCTACAATACTTACCAAACACCACTTAACCATTAATTAGATTCAACTATTTACTATTTATTACCCTATCTTTGCAAACATCTTAAAAAATTAGCTCTAAACTCGTACTTTTTATTTGTACAAGTCCAATGAACATCAACAATGTAGCAAGTTGTAACTATGCAATGATAATGGCGTAAATAATGACTGGCAAATGTCAATAAATCTTTAACTACTTTACTTTTTCAATTAAGAGAAACAAGCCGGCTCCAAGTGCAACTTTAAAACTGTTATGTTTGTCATGTTAAGCATTTATACTGCATCTCTAAATCTCTACATCACATCAAAATATCTGGTTTTTTCGCTTCATGTCACTAACTTGTTGATTATCATTATCATATAAAATATTATGTCTAAACACCCCAACGTTTTAGTACTTTAGACTTATCAAAAATTCATGTCTCTCTCTCTACTCAGTGAAAATGTCACTCGTTCGCATATTAAAACTCGGCCCTATACTCCGCCGGTAGTATAACTCTTTCGTGGTTACGACCTATCTTCTTTTTTAAAGTGAACCATTACCTTTTACCACCACCAAGATTATCAAGCTTCCTTGACCTTCTCTTATATAATCCAACCATCTTCTTATTACAACAAGGACGACTTTGACCGTGGACATGTACATGTGCCCCAACTAGGTACTCAAGAGTCATTGTGAAGAGACAACGAGTTGTCCTGTCCCATCGAATCTTGTATAATGTGTAATTCATTCGAGCCATTGATTAAAGTAAACTTGGACTGATATACATTATATTATATGATATTACGGTACACATTCTACTTCAAAGAAATAACAATGAAGGGGACACTGACCTTTCACAATTAGCAGTGTACAAAAGATACATAAAATTACTTATATAACTTTTTCTTCTCTGTGGACTGACTTCCTGATATGCCATTTTGTATACTCATTGCCGATACCCCCTAAAAAACCAAGTATTATTATTATTACAGTCTGTGAAACTCATCTTTTGGAGATTACATAGCCCAAACTCCGAACAGTTTGTTCATTTCCCTACAATTTCTATCGTAGTCGACTACCAAGTACATATTATTAAATACTACACTAATAAGAGTACAACCAACTGCGTTTTTTTACGAGACAGGAGGAATTATTTTATATGCAGTGCAACATTTCATTTCAGAATCATTACCACAAAAAACTATTAGCTACCTATATAAGGAACTATTAGTTTTGGCTTTATTGTGTGTAGTCGAAAATTGCCACGGGATTAATAGGTACCTATTACTTACAATGAAATGTTACTCATCTTCTTCGGGTATAAGATTAATAGGGAAGGATCAGATGAAGCTGGACTAGAATGTACAATTACAGAATGACATTTAATTCAATCCAAGTTGTAAATCAAAGTTGAAGTTGAAAGATTTACATTTTATTAGCTTAACGGCTTTATTAAATTGCAACGTTTTTTAACACTGTGACTGGTCCTGCCTCATCTGATAGTTCTATCGTCTTGTATCGTATCGTAGTACAACCTTCAAAAGAAAAGATGTTCTAGTATAACAAACAACAATGAAATGATGGGCTCATTAAGTAATAATGATAATGTAATGTGGGTATTCTATGATGAA
>JAQFYJ010000721.1:0-11684 GCA_034694685.1 Isotoma anglicana | reverse complement strand
CGAAATATCTAATTACGACATGAACAACATTTTAGGCATTCTACAAGCAAATCATTTGTAGTGGTGCATCCCTTTTTCAATCTTTATCAAATCCTCCAGACCTCGAGATTGGTTCGATCATGTTAAATGCATTCCCATTCAGTGATCCTTTATCTGAATTGCTATGGACTAAGCTCAGTAAGTATTATATTATGACTTTGAATTTCCATTAAACAACTTGGCTGAATTAAGTGAATGCAACATGATAATAATATAAAGAGAGTCCCATATGAAATGTGAAATTATTAGCCCATCAACTAACGTTACTTTATTG
Source organism: Isotoma anglicana (assembly GCA_034694685.1). Lineage (NCBI taxonomy): Eukaryota > Metazoa > Arthropoda > Collembola > Entomobryomorpha > Isotomidae > Isotoma > Isotoma anglicana. The sequence goes on along the minus strand of JAQFYJ010000721.1, from coordinate 11,371 downwards.
GTTCTTTCAAAATTAAATGTCGTAACTGTCCACTCTTACTTTGCGAGAGGTGAGGTTCTGTAGAACAGGTCAGAAGAAGTAAATATGAAAATCGGAATTATAATTGGTAAGGTTTTTAATTGAATGTCTTTCATCATATTCTCTTCCATTTTATGGTTTATTCAAGTGTCGTTGTATCACAATTGCAGTTATAAAAGCAGATGTTAAACCATATTTACCATGGTAAAAAACAAGTGTATTTTAAAATGTTTTAATAAGATGTAAAAATAGGAATGTTAAATCTTTTAAAAAATTACAATGCTTGATGCAACCATAAATAAACCATATCAAACGGGTATAACCAAGTAGTGGAACTAATACGTTAAACACCTGTAATTGTATTTCAGTAGAACATTTTAAAACAATAGAACATCTAAAAACGTAATTTTCCAACTTTAAATCATTCAATTTTTATTTACTATTGACAACCTATCAAAAAACAAAACAACTTGAAATTTGACCTTTTGTGACCTTAAAAGTCATCGTACACTATAAGTGCCTTATCTCATTTCATTCGCCTCTTTAAAAGCTATCGAAACATTTAAAACTTAAAATATGACCTTTGACATCATTTTGTGACCATCCTGACCTTGCAATTCAAAAATGGTCATCACCATTGAAATTTAGATAAATTTTAGATATAAATCATTTATCACATGATCGTTTCGCCCCGGGGCGTACATAACCGCGACCGGGTCGCTTTGTCGTTGGGCGCTGCAGTTTAAATCCCCTATGGCTTTGGAAAATACTGAATTCAACGCAAAAGACCGGAAGTCAATACGTCAATTCGTTTCCGAGATAAATTGGTGACAGAAAGACAGACAGACGGGCAGACAGACCATTTTCATAAAGTAGTGTTCCACTACTTAATAATGGAATAAATATTGCAACTCTGTAATTTTGAAGATCATTTTGCTCACATAAATTATTTCATTACTACCGTAGCTAAAACCGCAGAATCAAATTCAACTAAAAGATTAAAAAAACTCAAGTGCCGCTTCGCACAGCCCGTGATAGATTAGATTGTGTGTTTAGGTATGCTAATAATTTTTGGATTTTTAAACGCCAACCAATCGTTAGTTATCTCTTTTTCAGTTACAACGTACATTTTTTCCATTATAAATGACTTTTTTGCCCCATCCAACTCCCAAAAAAAAACTCACGCTTACGATTTTTAAAACGCCCGAATCTGTCACGCAATAGAGTCCATACGATTTTTAATACTGAAAATAACTTAATATTTTTCCATAACTTCCCTATAGTAAGTTACCCTTCTACCAAAAATCACCAAAATCCCCTGATTTTAATAAAACCCCCAAGGGTGACCCTATAGGGTCCTTTAAATTTGCTTAAACTAAAATATATATATATATTAGTAAGTCATAATGACCACCTATTATTGCCCGTATACCAAAATCAGTCAAGTTTGGAGATTTTAGTAAATACCCCTTGAAACGAGCGGGGGTCACTCCCACGGGTCTCCTCATAATCCCATCATACTCATCTTCTAACTCGGTTGTCACATTAGGCTAACTACCCTGTGTACCGAATTTCAAGTCAATCGATTGGGGTCTACTTGAGTTATCGTAACACAGACACACTGATGGACAAGTTGATCTCATAAGCCCTGGCTCGGGTTAAAAAGCCAAATTGAATAAAACTTATCAAATGACTGATTACAAGCTTACTTTACTTCAATTCCATTCCAGCTTTACTTAAATTTATTTTACACAATTTAAATAGTGTCGTCATTCCTTTGTTGATTCAGTGATAAATGAGTTTTTTCAGTTGTCAAAAGAAACAATGCAAAAACAGTTGAAAGTTTGTGTAAAAATGTTGTTTATTGAAGAGTTGCTAAGTTGAGATTTTCACAAAACTTGCAATAAATAAACGTCCTTTCATCTTACCACCGCTTACATTCCTGTTCAGATTATGGAATTGTATTTCTATTATTTTGTTTCGTATTTTTCATTTGGTTTGGGGGGTAATTAAATGCAAGCCAAATTTATAAAGCCAACGAACTTCAGAAATTCAAAATGCTACTCTTCAGTTTGTTCCACTTTGGGCCGCTTTTTCATTAAAACATTTTTGAATAAAAGATTGTTTGGATGATTGCCATCTGAAACTTTTGTCTGTAGTATCACAAGTAGTTGTAGAATCTTCAAAGATTTCTCTCTCCCACCAGGAAATTTGGAAATGTCCTACACTCAACCAACACATTCAAAGCAATGCATAAAATCCTCATGTTTACTTTAAATTAAACAATTCAGTTTTAATTAATAAAGTAAATTATGATTTGAATTTAAATTTATTTTTTATTAGAGTACTTTTTTTGTATTGCTCCCATTATTTTGCAGATATTTATTCAGCTTTCCAAAATTTATTTCAATCAAAATTTAAATTTTATTCAGACTTCATTTATTCTGCCAACAGATTAAAAGGTTAGAGTAAAAACGAATTAAAGTAAATGAGGTTGTAAAAGTCTAAAGTAGTTTACTTTGTAGACTTGACCATCAGGAATTCTTTAAAATACAACTCGAGATTGCCCAGGATTTTTAGCAACTTTTTCATTGTGTGGTTTAACTGTATAAAAGTCCAACAATTCCACATCTTTATCATTGAATGAGTTATGTGTCATTTTTAAGCTTGCAAATGCATGATGCAAAGCGAATTCATTTTATCTCATCATCAAAACTACACCTCCAATTATCTTATTTCATACTTTCATAATGTGGGTAGATTGTGAGAGATGTTTCGGGGTGTTTAATTGTTTTCCAGTGGATTTAAATGCTGTCGCGGTACAATTTAGTTTTTGTCATCGGTCGCGCCACCTTCTGGGAGTTGAAAACTGCACTGCCTGGAGGTTTCTTTACTCCAGAGCTTAACTTGTCTACATTCTGGGTTCTTTTATTCATGCACATGAAGGTAAGAATGGGAAGTTTTTAAAATGTATCACAATGAAAAGTGACAATTACTCTTTTTTGTGTTTCTGGTGAGACAGATGTAGTCACCTCAAGGAACAAATTAAAACCATGAAAAATTAATGAAATTGCCCGGGTAAATGCAATTTGCAACTTCCGTGTCGCGTGATCTTCCGGATGAATTGTTCGTATCGGGTGAAATAGTTTTTTGGGAAGATGGAGAGTCGAACCACTTTCCCCAACGCATTTCGAATATGCAAGGTGATTCTCTTCAGTCTCTGAAAGGAAAATGTATTTTCCGAGTATTATTTATGAATGATCAACGAGGAAGTAACTCTAAGTTTATTCTTTTGAGAATTGCACTGCGTCAATGATATAACTTACCTTGAGTTTAACACAAATCTGTGTCACACCTTGCATAAGCGTGGAACAAAAAAAGTATGCTGAAGGTGGTTATCTTCGGTGGAAGATAAGCTAACTCATGTTAAAAGTATTTTAATATATTTTATGCAGACTAATACAAATCCACAAAGAATAGTCGATTAATTGCACTGAACTTTTTAGAACAATGTATTTCCTCTCAATCGAATAAAATAAACCTTTGAGAAAAGTATAGAAAAAATATTTAAAAAATAAAATAGAAAAGATTCTAAAGTTAATTGAATCTGAATAGGGCATTAGAGGAATCACAAAATTCTAGACATCCTATAAACTAAACAAGACTAAACATATTCATTCCAAGTGGTTCTTACTTATCACCAGGGTTCTTTACCCGGGTTTTCTGGGCTATCGTTTTTATTACAATCCTACATGAAATGAAAATGAAACTAATATTGTGATGAAAAATGATCAAGTACATTTTTTTCAAGACAATTAAATAAGTAAATGAACCATTGTAAACAGTAGCGTGAAAAAGGAGCGGAGCAAACCATTTAGCATCGTTTGAAATGATTATGCAACGTATAAATCGATTTTGTAACGTTTGAATCGAAATTATGTCATTCTTAATTATTTTTAAAAAGAAAATTTAAAAATTTTAATTTTCGCCCCGCAATTTAAAATTTTTTAAGTGTAGTCGTATTTATATTTTCCATAGACCATATAAACAAAGTTTCATTATGATAGACCTATCCGATGAAAATAATTGTTTACATTTGAATTTTCGCGCCAATAGTGTAATATTTCAAATTTTAATTATCACTATTGTTTCACCCAAATCTTAAGCATTTCGGCGATACCCCATTTGCCTATATTAAAATTTTAGGGGGTTTGCCTTAAGGTAAGGGGGTTGATTGGCCCATCTGGTTTTTTTGGGGTCCCTATATGTTGCCTAAACAAAGCGGTGGTTGAGGGGGAACAAATTTAGAAAAAAAATTTTTTTCCCTATATTTAACATTGGGTCGAAAATTTGACCTTTTTATTGTGACCTTGCGGGTGGTCCTACAGAGTCCATCTACGAACTCTTCCAAGCTATGGAGGTCTAGTACATGTTTCATCCCGATAAATCCATCCGTTCGAAAGTTATCGTGTCAGACAGACAGACGGACAGACAGAAAAGTGATTCGCATTAAGGAGCTCCGCTTCTTAATTATTACAAGGTTGACATTATTAAAAGGCCTCACACTGTAAAATAGATTGTGATTGGAATGGTTTCTTAAACTTCTTAGGGGGTGTGGCGGAGGAAGGCCGGTGCGAGCGACGCTGGGACCACGGAAGGACATGATAAGCGTGGCACAACCCCTAGGAGGAGAGTTCCTCACGATTCCAAGGAAGGTGGGCATGCCCTGCCTCCTCCCTCCAGGAACAACAACTCAAAGCGAAGAAGGAAGAGAAAAAGGGGCGTCCCCCCCACAGGGGACGCCCTTCAAGTCATGAAGGTGAAGGGTGATCTTGGGGGTATGGATGGGGGGAGCAGTTCCAGTGAATACTCCACCCTCGGCATTCGTTCACAACATAGGTAAGTTGGAGAGAGCACACCCCACTCTAAAGGGTTGCGCATAAAGTACGTGTCTGTCTGTGTTTCGTAGGAGACGAGAGAAGGTGTGGGTGGAGAGCAGTGGGAGTGGCACGGACTGAGCCACACCCCCGGCACGGGACTCACCTCCTCCTCCTCAGACTGTGAGTCAACCCAAGGTGCTCTGACGCCCTTCCCACTCAACGTCGTTGACGTCCCTGTCCAGAAGAAAGAGCCCCCTGGGGGGTGTGAGGAAGGGGCCGCGGTGACCATCTCAACGGCCGTGTAGCCACCCCACCCACCCACACTTTTAGACTGAATTAATTTTCAAAAAGAGAAATTGTATATTTATTTTTAAATGGAGGGAAAAGAGCCTTGTATAAAGTAACGTGAGCGATAGATAAGTGAGTGAGGGAACAATCCAAAGGTCTGTTCATAAATCATTGATTGAGTAAATGTTAGACAAATTTTAAATGGAAATGCAACTGTGAACTGTGATCAAAGTGAATCTACTTTTTAATTCCAATTACATACCAAGTATAAGTAGAGTAAGGCTAGAGAGAGAGAGTTTATTTATTCTTACGCCCCTCCAAGGATCGTTCATAAATCTCAACATTTCTTTTGCCATTCCGAAATAGTCCATTTATTCTTACATTCCTTTTAATTGTGGACGACTCCGCCGAGCTTTCACTGTGGAATCACATTTCTTGAATCTTTTTACAGTGGACGAAGACGGCTATGCATAAAAGAAGTGGAGTTAATTATTTCGTAGGTTTAGATGCAACGTGCCATTTTTAGTTGAGATAATTACAAAATGATAAAATATATAGCTTACCACGAAGAAGATAATAAGGGGCGGCAGGGCCCCGCGTACCAACCAACTGCGTCATAATACTAAATAAGTACTTATATAGATGGATGCGTAAATGTAGAAATAATTAGCCCTGTATTTTCTAATGTGAAAAGTGTACTCTATTTATAGACTCATGATGTATTTATTTTATTCGTCGTTTGTGAACACAAACCAAATTAATGTGAATAAAACTGGATCTCTGAACAATATCCTGGGAATTCATTTCATACTTGAGGGGGTTGTTCAGAAAATGCTCTAAAAATTAATATAGCGCCCCTTTTCATAGCGATCAAATGATAGTAAACGAAAAAATAGCACAGAAACTTCATAGTGATTTATTTGATAACAAAATACTTACGTAGCATGGAACATTTGAGTTATTTCATAGCAACATCATCGCAGTGGGTAAAACGTTCAGCTGATACAGAAAAACAATTTCAACAAATAAAAAGATTGGCCAGCTCAACCGGGTACATTTCATTTGTTTTTTGAATTTGTTTATTTTCTCTTTAAAATTATACGACAATAAGTTCTTTACATCACTTTAGTAGACAATTAAGGTCACAAAACGAGGTCAAAGGTCAGGGTTTACATATTTGGATAGGTATTGAAGAGTTGTTGAAAATAGATGTGACAGAAATCGAAATATCGTTTCAAATGGTTGTATTGTTTGAAAGTATTCAAATGAAATAGAATTAAAAATTGTAGCTTTCGCTACTTGGTTACACCTCGTTTGCAATCATTTATTTAATAATAAGTTGTATTTCTGCTTATATTAATTGAATATCCTAAAGGAACGAGTCATCTTTGCACTAAAACTCGCATCGAAATGAACCAAAAACGTTGAAAAAATAAAGACACGTAACTTATGAACAAACAAACAATTTCAGAAACCTCACACCTTGTGAGTTGTGTTATCTGCTTCCGATTTGTCCCTCTATTTTCTGTAACAATTGTTCAGTTTTAAGTGTGAAAGGATGATTCACACCACGAATTTTCTTATCCAAGGTGAGAACTTGTTGTAGAACTTCCTGAGCTTTCTTCTCCTGTCCAGGAAGTTTGGAGAGTGTCTCCCCTAACAAACGCATAAAGTCGATTGTGTCTGGATGTTCCTCTCCCAACTCCGCTTTACTCAACTCGCAAACATCTTCCAAGATTTTTTTCGCTTCCAAATATTTTCCTTGGCGAAGGAGACACTTTGCAATGTTCGTTCTTGTGGCTAAAGTGTCTCGATGTCGTTCGCCTAATTTTTCCTTCTGCCACTCCAACACTTCGTTGTACATTTCCAAAGCCACGTCTACTTCTCCTTTGTCACTCAACAGGACTGCAAAATTGTGCTTTGTATTCATCGTGGATGGATGATTTTCACCAAGAGTTTTCTTCTTTGACTCCCACACTTTCTCCAACAGCTCTTCTGCCTCTGCAAGTCTGTTCAGATTCCAAAGAACTAAAGCCATGTTATGAGCTGTGGCGAGTGTTGATTTGTGTTCTTCTCCTAGAATTTCCTTCTCCTTCTCGAACACTTCTTTGTAGATTTCAAGCGATTTCTCCCTTTCTCCTTTCTCATTCAAAGCCTTAGCTAAACCGTGTTTCATTTTTAATGTGAGCAGATGGTCTTCCCCTAGAACTTCCTTGAATCTTGTGTAATTCAAAGTGGCAAAGTTTAACATTTCCGAGATTAACCCAAAGTCATAAAGTCTCTCTAAAATTATAAAAGGCACATCATGGTATTTTAGAATTAAGTTTTCGTCTTTTGATGAATATTTCCACACGCTTAGCACATGAGTAAGTTCCAGTTTAGAAAACAGTTGACATTTTTCGATAAATTGAATAAGAGATTCGAGAATGGAGAATTCTGTTCCTACGGAATTCAGTTTGAGTCGAATAACTTCCTGCACAAGACGATGAACAAAAATCACTTCATTTTCCACTTTAACGAGAGAGTACGCTTTCAGCAATTCCACTGCTCGCTCTACCATTTTATTGGATTTTTCAACTGAGTTAAAACTTGTAACTAAAAATTCAAATTGAATTCCTGTCGGATCAAGATACGCAATTCTGTCTAGAACGGAACAACCCAATCCGCCAACGTCTCCTTGAGTCTCTTTAATTTTTGCGAGTGTGATGTCCCACGTGACTAACGTCGTCTTGGCGAATTTATGCGAAACCTCACTCAATATATGGTTGAGCAATTCCCCCGTCTTCTTCCCTCCAGCCTCAAAATCCTTGATATAATCCCGGATTGAGTAAGAGCTTCCCTTGATCGAGTTCCGTTGTTGATGGAATATGTAGGCTACAGCTTGTTGCATCGCCAGTGCATGGTTTCCCAATCTTGCACAAAGTTCGACAATTAAATCGTCTTCGTCATTGTCAATCGGAAGTGAATTTTTAACAAATTGGATTGCATCTGGAGTTTCCCACTCTTCAAGGGAAATCATTTGCCAATCTTCTTTCGCCATCGATTGATTCCTTGAGGTGAGAATTGTGCATGCATTTTCATTTTCATGAAGCAGTTGTAGGCAGACGAGGAGGTCAGGATACACTTCGTCCACATTGTCGAATATCACAAGCCAAGAGGCCGACTTTTGGCGTATTATTCCAATTAAATCTGTGAAAACTTCCGAAGTTTTTCGGACTCTTTGTCCTTCATTGTCTATTGGAATTCCAATTTTTTTTCCTAAGGCGATTAAAGATTGATTTAGGTTTTGTTCAGTTTCTGCATCAAACCAAGTGCAACTTGTGTTTCTCTTCTTGTGCACATCGTGGGTGAACTTTTTGGTCAGTTCTGTTTTTCCTATTCCACCCAGCCCACTTATGAGAATTATCTGGTCACTTGGGTTATCGAGCCACTCGATTATCGGTAACGAAGTTGAGTTAACTCTTTTAGTCGACCGACAAAGTGTTTGTTTACTCGTCCCACGTTGAAACAGAGAGGCCACAAGGACTGTGTCTTATCTGAAGTGGATGTTGCACCAAATTCACTCTCCAACGATTCTGTTCAAAAAGGATGCATTGAAAATAGAAAATTGATATAAAATCATTGGAATGAAATTTACAATAGAAATTATTTAAGTACAAGTTTAAATTTTTTAAAAAAATCAGCCATTATGCCCTTTGCGATTGGAGAGTATTGGAGATCAGTAATATCGTTTTTTATGCAAATGGTAAACTGGAGTAAGCAATTTTTGACAATGTAAAAATTGTAGTTGAATAATGGTAAGATGAACAAGTAGAAGGAAGTTAGATTTGTTACCTGCAGCTGACACTTTGTTGATCTTTCGTAGGGTTTCACAGAGTGAGTTCAAAGTGGCTGCATCTCCCTTTTTGGATTTCCAACTACCCAGAATTTGCATGAAGAGTTCGTAGGGTTCCAAATTCCTAATATTAAAGGCCTTTTCCCACTGAACAAACTTGGGGTCGGTTACACCCAACTCGTGGTACAATTGAGTCCAACTTTGAACCAAACTGCTGTCTTTTATGAGAAGTGTCACTATTCGAGACAAATTTTTCACTTCCCATTCGCTTATTTTATTGCCTGCAGACATTTTTTAAGATTAAGGAAATGGTAAGAGATCGCAGGGTTGTTCAAGTCATCTTAACAAGCACAAATTAATTGGATTACTAGAAAAAATATCCGAGGAGTGATTTGTGAAACAGGGATTTTAAATAAAGAGACGAACGAGGTTTTATTTCGTCGCTTTATATACATTCCTGGATGAAAGAAGAATATAAAGTTTGTAGCTTATCTTTGAAAGATAACGCGCTTATCTCAACTCAAATAATATTTGATTAATGAGCTGGCTTGCCAAAATCAACATAAAATTCTTCAGGATTGTATTTTCCGTTCCCAAGCCAACAAATATGATTTATTGCACCTTTTTGTAATGCCCAAGGAGAAAAAGCAATTAAAGCTATAAAACTGAAGCAGGGATATTGCAGCAGATACAATTGTTTTTCTGAAAATGTTTTTGCTTCACTGGATACTTTCTATGAAGCACAGAGACACATTATACCCTAATGGTCCCCCAAAAAGCTCAAATTATTCACCTAATGTCAAAGATAGCCAACATTTTTTGTTGATGTGAGTTCTTCACCACTGTATGCTATGTGTGAAGGTCACAGGCGTAAAGAAAGGCATAGGGGTCAAAACCATTACCGAGGTCAAGAATTCACCGAGGTCAAAAAGGTTCAGAGATCAAACAGCCTCCACTTGCGCTAATTTGTTACCCTGTTTTAAACAGGTTCATTAAAGTAGTATCGGTAGATATTTAATGTGAACGTTAATAGTGTCCGTCTGTCTGTCAGTCTGTGAAGCCTATAAGTTTCGAACGGTTACTCAGTCATACTGACTTAAAAACTGAAATATGTTCCGATGCTTAACATTATTTACATAATTTTTTAACATAAACAGACGAAGTATGAGTTAGTTAGCGCTGAGTTGTAGAAGGAAAATTATTATAGGAGTGGAGACGGAGGGAATTGGGTGAGCGACACCCATCCACCTTACGCACAAGATATAGCATTGGAGAAAGTATCTTGCTGCAAGGTAAATACTCTGAGGCGAAAGAACTCTTCCAAGATGTGGTCCAGTTGAAGAAGGAAGTGTTGGGAGAAGAACATCCACACGCCCTACACACCATGTATAGGTTAAATTTGGCACACTTCTTCCTGGGAGAGAAAGAGGCATCTCTGGAGATTCTACAACAAGTGCTGACACTGCAAAAGAAAGTGCTTGGCCCTCATCATCCCGACACTCTCATAACTCAGAAAGCGATAGATAGATGCAATTACTGTTTCAGTTATTAACGATTTCATTAAACAAAAGAGTGATTGAGTTTGTAACTCTTGACTAAATTTTCTGCTCATGACTCCCACTCTGCAGATATTTACAGAGGATATAGGATTATAGAGGAAGTGTGTGCAAAGTAAACTGATTTCAACCTTTCGATGAGTAACTATTGGACTCACACGTTTATTCACGCGGTATTCAACTTTCAAAATGGCCGCAGATTGAAGATTTTTAAACTGACTAGTAAGTAATTTAATCCACCCACTTCAATCTCTAAACTTTATGTTTTTCAGGTCTGCAAATTAATTCATAATTAGACTTAAATAAACTATTTTTGTGAGCAACTTCATCGGGGTTTTGTACACAAAAACATGTGAAATAATGTATTTAGTGTTTTTGTACTTTATTCACTTGCTTTTTTCATATAAGCCTCCAATTTTTTATTACAATAATTTAGATGATGAGAAAGTTAGAAATTATAGGCGGTGGATCTGTGGAAGGAGAGGAACTCGAATATAGTATATAGCAACTATTCTCTTAGTAATTTATGATATTAAATAGAGCATAGGTTTAATTTTTAAAAACTATCCACTAGCCAATGCATCCTTCTCTTTGTAACTTGGAAACCAATCACTAATCAATCCTTTCTAACCACTTATCCAAAAAAATAAGTTCCTTTGCCCTCTTTGGCGACATAATTAACTCTAGGTTTAATTATAAAATTTGTACCAGTTCCATAGACACTTAATAATAAACCATATCAAACGGGTGTAACCAAGTAGCGAAAATCATACGTTTAAAACGTTTAATTGTAT
>JAQFYJ010000720.1:0-11688 GCA_034694685.1 Isotoma anglicana | reverse complement strand
TGTTGTGCAGACTTATTGATAAGCACTTATCCCTTTAGTCAGGCACAGAGGAAGGAGAAAAATAAATTTCTTTATACTTTTATAACATAGTCGAGACTGTTCTTAAGTTAAAGTTCATATAAGATATTTTATTTTCATTTGATTTTTTGCTGATGTTATAATTTAACCCTTATGTGTATTTTCCCCTTGAAGTGAAGAGTGGAAAGGAAGTTTTGATGAAGACACCTTCCTCTCTCCTCCTTGTGTTATTGTACAACACTTCTTCTTCTTCAATCAAGAAGGAGATGAGGAGAGAATTTCTTTTTATTAAATATAAAAGCAGATTCACTCTAGTGAACACAGATCTCCTAAGGCGTTTCTACCTTTGAAGTTCCAAACATACTTAACCTATAAAGCTATCTTATTTTTGCATAAGCATATAGATAGGCTCTATATTTCCCTACATAAACATATAGTCAGTATAGTAAAGTAGTGAGTAAGAGACCAATCAAATGAGTGGAGCTTGCTGACACATGCCGTTTTGAATTGAAAGTGCCAAGTGAACCACTAGAGAGATACCTACAACTCTTTAAAGAAGACTTTGACTTGACTTTCTCCTCATGTTGTATCTAAGAGAAGGTAAATGAGTTAATCCTTCTAAGGAGAGAATAGAATACAATGGAGAGGGAATAAAACCAAGTGGTTATTTTGTATTGTATTGTAACAAGTAAGTGAAATCAGGCTTCAAAAGAAATTTCTTCCCGAGAAGAAGGTAACAATAAGTATTATTAGGTATGGACACAAAGTTGTCCAAATTTTTCATACAAAACATTCGTTCCATTGTACAACACAAGTAGATCCTATTATGTTATGATACAATATTATAGGAAAGCAAGTAAGTAGTTAGCAGTTTCAGTTGTAGTTGGCCAGATTGGGTTGACTTCCGGAGGAAAAGAGCAGTATCATCATCCGCATCCTGTCTGTGAACTCCTTTCTCCAACATTGACTCTCGTCTCACGTAAGCTTTGCTATCCTCAGGATCCCCTCTATGGATTAGCCTTGATTCCCTCTCTGTTGTGTACACACATACTTTTACACTATTTTATAGAATACACTACACACCCCAAAATACCAAATGGGTCGGCTCCTTCCACTGCATTCATCTAATACAAGATGAGAGTATAAGAGAAAAAAGTATAGAGATAGAGCAGTAGTAGTGGTTTGGTTTGGTTGCTTCTTTCTTCCCAGTACTAAATTCAGTGCATTAAAGTCCGAGAAAGTGATACATGGAGAAAGGTCTGAGGGAAAAGTAGAAAGAATTCTCATTTTATTATTCCACACCTTCCTCTTCCGTCTGTTAAATTATGTATGTATGCAGTTTGCTTCATCTGTGCTATTGCTACTCTAGTGGTGACTGCTTGCTCTACTTGCTAAAGTGATCTCAAACTACTATATAGATACATATACATACACACTGGTGGATGGGTTGGGTCGGCACAAAAATCTCTTATGGATGGATATCCACTATTCTCAACTAATCTCATCTCATCCAAATTCCTCACCTCCATCCAAACATTCTTCCCCAATTTTCCTAAACTTCATTTAGATTTTTCTTACTCCCCTTTGACAGCCTTGACTACTTCTCTATATGAGATGAGCACCACCACCACTGCCACGTTTTACATTCACATTCATCCTCTATACTCACTCGGCTATTCAAATGGCTATATTAGATACAGAGTCAATCTAATTCTATTCCGCAGACATCAAAAAGCACACTTCAACCTACTGAATAAATCTCCATTCTTTCTTTCTCCTTTCTTTCTCTTTCCTCTGCCTGATCTTCAATTCCCTTCAAATTTCTGTCCTCATTGATTGTGAATTGTGATTGCCATTCTTATCTCTCATCTATAACCTACTTCATTTGTCCACCAGTCACAAATTTATTAACTTAATGTAATTTCACCAGTATTTTTTTCCTTTCTCTTTTTAACTCTCTGTCTTAATACTACATCGTATACTACATAGGCATGATGTTTTTCTTTATCTCTACTTTATACAGAAAGAAATGGAGTAAATAGTTATAATAATATAAAAGAAATTATGAAAGTACAATTGATGATAGTCCCATAGCATCTTCTAGTATATGTTAAAGCTTTTGAGGAAATTTATAATATATGAAGAAAAAAGCTCGTTTCTACTTTCCAAGCATGCATGACTAGAAAAGACCATTAAGATGAACGATCAAGTTAAAGCTTGGAATGGATACTTCCTCACTCTCTCTCTACAGAGTACTTAAAAGTGATGTACAGTGTACAAAAATACAAATAGGTCACATATTTTGTATAATATATACGTACCACTTTCACCACCAACAAACTACGTACTCTCCCCACATGACAAATTCATTCTCTTGCAATTTTCATTTTTCAGCTCGAATTACACTTTCCACTTTTCTAAGGCATGTATACACTGTTGACTGTCAATTTTTTCTTTGCTTTTTTTTGTAAAAAGGGACAAATTTTTAGTTTGTTTGTGTTGTATACACAAAAAAATACATTTTCACAATTCAATACTAATACAATATGCAATACATGCAGGATTGGATGGAGAAAGCTGAAGAAAAAAGTGTGGAAGAAAAGACAGTTCAAGCGCAAAATAGAGTTTGTCTAGTAAGGAATGTGGAGTAAGTTTTACTTTTACTGACGATAAGTACAAGGGACTTCTTCAATCTTGTGTAAACTACTTTACTCATTCTGGAGTTCTCCCTCGGGCTTCCCTTCTCCACATTATTTATCACTAAAGCTATTTAGACATGACAAGAGGATGGAGCAGTAGCATCAGTGATGAGATGATAGAATGGAAACAAAAACAAACTACTACAAGATGAATCTCAACTGGCTCATTTCACTTCTACTCATTCTTCACTCTTATGAGTGTATACAAATCTTATTTAGTTTTCAGCTTTTTAACTAAGGATAAAAATGCACGGCGGATTTAAACATTTATTGGGCTATTTATCCTTTCGGATTTCCATTTGTAGGGTGAGAAGTTGTTTTAGAATACAATTTGTGTACAAACCACGAAAAAATATCTTTTATATCTTTTAAAATTTAAAATTTTAAAAAAGATCTTAAATGCATCGCTTTCTACAGAAAGAGAAAGTCGCAATAAAAGAAAACTATTAAATAAGGTACATTTGACCACAGAGAAAAGGGCTGCATTGTGTCGATTTCCAAAGTAGAACCAAAAGACCAACTAAAAGATAATCTAGTATTGAAAAAAAATCAAGGATGAAAGTGCAGGTACTTAGATGTTAGATAAGTTGCACCGTCCTAGTACGTAATAATAGTATCAAATACCGAAGGACTAGGGATATTTTACTCCATGGAGGAATGAGTAGTAGTGAAACCGTTTATTCTAATAGGTACGTAAATCACACGAGTTGACAAGACCTCTGACATTTGAAAAAGCGTGACCATTTCACTCCAGGGGCCAGGGGAGAAGGAGGGCAAGGCAAGGATTAGTTTGGTCCGATGCCCTGCCTGTACTTATACCCACTATGAAATACATTCCCTATAACTATAATACTTTCCCATTTTATAGGAAATTTGGTTGCAGCCATGCATTGTACAAGGCTGGAGGAAGTTATTCCCAGAGAAAGTAGTGATACCAATAGAATAGGAATAGATGATATGATACAATCTAAGTGTACCATTTCACTACCACTAAGATCTCGGACAAACCATACATACCAATATGGAATGCTAACGATGAATGTAAGAATCGAAGTCGAAATGAACATTTTCCTCCTCGTCTGATTTTGTTACACTTACTTTCCCTTTAGTTTGGAATCCAACTTGGAACAAAGTCTGACCAACTCTCGTGTTCTAATAGTAAAAGTAGTAAGCTAGTTCCTCTCTCCTCTAGAAATACATCGTCCATTTAGTCTACTTGGATTAGTTGAGGATATCTCACTTTCCTCTCTACTGCTGATGGTGACTGGGCTCAAAATCCTCTCTATGTGAACCCGAAGGACACTCCATGAATACATATCTGTCCAATCCAAAAGAAAAGATTCTATTAAATCGGCTTTCTTTCTCTTCTATCTCTTTGTATAAATTGCCCGATGTGTGTCCATGTGGGTGGCGGATTCGATCCTTCCACTCATATGCTTATTTTTATTATAAAGTGTACTCATGCATTTTCTTCATACCATTTCAAGAATAAAGTAGACAGTTGGCCGATTTCGGGTTGTCAAAATTCCCATATTGGGTTTCACAGATTATGACACACACAGGGAACGATATATCCTTTTATCATTAGGGGAAAATAATGGTCTGAGTTTGCATGCATCCCATCAAGCCACGCTTTATTGTTGGAGTACAAAGTTGATCTATCTATTTGTAGGGACTAGAGTGATAGCTAGTGGTCTGGTCTGGTCTGGTGTGACTACCCATGTAGAGATTTAGGGTTGGATTCGATGTGCAAAATTTTCCACTCTATGAATCCGTTAATCCAACGAGGATCAACTCATTACTCTCTCCATGGGATTGGATTCTTCTTTCCCTACTTGTCTCTTCCGCCCTGCTTTCCTAACTTTTGGCAAAGTCACACTAACTATTTACACGGACCAAGGACCAAAGCACTTTACTTTTTCTAGTGTTCAAACTCCATCAGTTTACTTTCATTTTACTCCCTACACTTTCTACTTAAGGTTGAGAACTGTTGCCCAACCCTGTTCAATTACCTCAGTCAGTACAATGAGTGGTTGTAGAAATCAAAGTGGAAAGAACCCTTGCATGTGGAGTCTAACCGTTTCTAACAGTAAGTTTGTATGCATTTCCTACTTCTATCATTGCGTTTTTATATTTAATACGTACTTCCTACTACAACCCATACAAGGAGAGAAGGAGATAACGAAGGCCTCTTTAAATTTTTGTTCCTATAGTTAAAATTATTTTTCTGTAGAAAACACGAACAAAATCGTTTGTCATTTTACAAAATTTCCAAGTAGTTTAAGCTTTTTTACAAAAAGTTGTCTTTCATGGAACTAATAAGACATTTTGATGAATGTATTGCAAAGAGACCCATGAGTTTTAATATTGAAGCCCAACAACGTAAAGAATGATTATTGGAGCAGAAACCAGACGAAAATTAATTTACAGTCAGAGAAAGAACGTGCTAAAAACATCGACAATCATTTGTGCAAAAAGTTGCTCATCTCCAAATAAGTTTTCTTCATATGACTTTCATTTCAAACTTAATCGAAAATTTTATCTTTTTCCCAAAAACCATGTTTCCTTCCGGCCAGGATCTTCACAATTTAGCACACAGCATAAAAAGTTCACTATCCCATAACGGATTTGATTTCTTCTAGCAAATCAAAACAAGACTGTCTGCAATTACAATTACACCCAAAAGAAAATCCAAAATATGTATTGAATTCTTGCCCTAAATCCACTAGACGTTACACAGACAGACAGACAGACAAAGAATCAATCTTTCATTCCATGTCTTTGATGGTGCAATAAAATAATGCATAAGATGGGGAACTGATTGAAACAGAAGTGAAAATGATGTTAGTTGTAAAAATCCAAGCACGATTAGATAAAAGTAAATCGCAAACTTAATACCACCGTGGTATAAGAAGATCTCTATTTGGCCAATATATACAAGAGGAAGGAAGTGTAATCACGATTGGATTTTTGGTGAAATTACAACCACTGGCCGTGCCCTGGGATGAAGAGAGGGAATACTGACCCGCAAATAGTTTGTTTTATGGCTCCATTAAAATTAACGCAACACATATAACACGAAACTTCGTTTTTAATGACTTTCCCCATTAATACATCTTTGTTGGAACATGATCATTTTCGCTAATACTTCTTCCCTAGATTATACCCCAATAATAAATGAACATAATAGGAAATAAAATTAAACGATTTTTTCAACTAAAATACTAATTTCAACTTAACTTCTAAGTGTAACATATTTTCTCTCACCCACCTACTTTTTATTTCCTTTCCGAGGGGAAAAATCTTATTGCTTTCTTCCTCTCTTTTTCTTAAAAACATTGGCCTGGCTATGTCTAATGACTCTATCCACTGCATTTATTCCTATTTACATATACCTTAAGTATTGCATGTATTCTATAACCGAGAATGTCATCAGGTGTCTCTTGTTCAACAAAATTGGCTGAAAGCAGCAAACTTGTACATTTACAATAGAACCTTTTTACTCACTCGTACAGAATAGGTTTTACTCGTTTTACTGATTCCATTCCTCCATCTAAAAACTTTGTTGGAAATGGTCCAAAAGTCTGGACAATCTAAAAATATTGGACAAATCTCCACTACTGTGTCTTAATAAACTTTAAGCACATAAAAAGCCTCTTGCATAAAGTACAAAACACTTCCACGCTTTTTCCCTACAAGATATATCTAACCTCTTTATCCATCTTACAACCAAACCATAGCACTTTCTCCAGCCCAAAAAGAACAACTTCTCCAATCTTACTCTTCTTTCTTACTTGTACTTAAAAAAGGCATGAACTTACTATCTCTCAAGAAGTAAAATAATATTATGTCAAATGTAATGTCGAATGTATAAAAAAAGAAATGGAGAGGAGAAACAATCGGAGTTTTTTTTAAATTGCCTAATGGGATTCAATAAGCTTGACTCAGTCATCTCGTAAAAATGGCTAGTAAGAAGGTCCATAAGCTTGTGAAATTACACAACATAAAAATATGAAAAAGAGCTCGTTCCATCCCATCCCGCGGCATCACATCCTCGTCCAGAACAAACTAATAGAAAACTCTTGGATCGTACACTCTTATTATTGCGACACAAAAAATCACAGTTGAGTTATAAAAAATGAAATAAATGGTTTTTTTTCTTTTTTCAAACGTCTCTCTCAAGTCTCAAAATAAAAGGTAGATGAGATTTCTTATTTTTTCTCTCTCTCTCTTCAATTTAACAACAATGGAACAATGTCTTGTGCATGTCGTGTCAGTTAAGATTCTAAGTTGAAAGTCAACTTCAATTTTTGGCCAAAGTCCCTACATTTGACACAGTGTATTGTATCGTATCGTGTCGCTGATTTCAGGACTTAGTCTCTCTCTCTCTCGAGAAATGTTGTAAGAAATGTATTGTTCTCTTTGGGAAGTTGTAAGAAGAAGAAATCAGTCTGAGCATCATCAGCTCAATTTCAATTGAGGATGCCCACTGCGTTCTCTCTCCAGTATCTCGTGGGAACGTCAGTAAATTTTGAAAGAGACAGGAGACAGAGAACGAGAGGACGATGCTTACAGTTACAGATAGAGAAAGCTTGTTCGACAGTAATAGTAATAATAAGGGAACAAGAGAGCAAAAGTCAAGTGATTCCCACAAGAACAAGGTGAATGTTTCAGGGGATTTTTTTACAAGCTCCGTTACCTATGTACTTGTAACATATCTGAATTAGGACATATCTACGACTAAGCAAGTACAAACAAGGAAGTGAATCTTCTTCTTTGGAGAAAGTATAAACTGTTAAAAAAAGCAGCAGACTTATCTTGTAGATAGATACATTATACAATATGGGTAAAGAATAGCTTGGGAGGAGATGAAGAAGAAGAATTGCTTCTTCGTATAATAATATAACATAACATAGCAGTCTTATTTTGTTAGTTGCTTCTCATCCTAGTTATACTGTATTATTATATTATGTTAGTAGTCTAGTGGTATGGTCCAGAGGCTAGAAAAAAGATTGATAAGGAAGGAAGAGTAGATAGATAGATACACATAGTTGCTTTGTACTATGTCTCCATCAAGTTATATAGAGTCGTATAATAAGTCCGATGTGGTAGAGAAGAAATAAGTTTCCTTGCTTGCTCCTCTATAAAGATCTGTCTATAACAAAAAGATAGGAAAGAGGGAGAGAGAGAGAGAGTTTGATATGAAAAAAGATTTTTATTGAAGCGCCTGAATGTCGGGCGCCAGGCTGGCATTTCGCCCGGAGAAATGTTTCTATCTCTTTCCCTTCATATAATCTTATAACTTTTTGTATACTTATATATATATACATAGTAAGGAGAGAGATACAAAGAGACATATCCTTCCTCCAGAAGAGTAGAGCACAGTAACCCAAAAATCTCCAGAAGTTAACCATTTCTTAGGAAATATACAAGTGTATCTATCTATAGATAGTAAATATAAAATCCGATCGAGGTCTTGCAAGATGATCAAGGCTTTTTCTGAGGGATAATTCTTAACAGTTAAGAGAGAGGGAATTTGAGTGAAAGTCTAAATACTTTTAGTTTAGTGTGAGAATGTGAAAGCTCATGAAGGTTGCCTTGAAGCTGTTGCATGGAGAACTGATCCCATATTTCTATCAATTTCTTCCCATCTAGATCCCTTTTTTCTCGCCATTATCCTCCTATATCGATAACTCTGGTAAATGTTAAGTGTAATGTAAGGTATATCCGATATGGGTCTAGGAGAAGCTCAGACAGAGCGACAGTAAAATAAATAAACATCCTTCGTAAAGGTTTCGTTTGGATGGTGAATCCTGTTGCAGAAATGCAACTTTGTAATGATTATCTGTCAGTCTGTCTTCCTTCATTGCATCCGGTCAACTGACCGTAACAGACTGTAAAAATACAAAAGCAACTCTGATTCCTCCACAACTGTCTCTTTTTTCCTTTTTAATCCGGGGAGCTAAAGCCTACCTCAATATCTCACTGGAGTTTGGTGGGACATTGCACTACCACAAACCGCACCTGATTTTTACTCATACAGATAAATAGTGGGAAATGCCTAAGACACAATTGATTTTTGAGGGGATTTCTTTCCAAAGTTGTTTTGTCTGGTTTGTGAAGTGAATTTCTCCTTGTGCAAAAACAATACAAAAGAAAAAGAATTATGGTCTTTGTTATTTTTTTCTTAAACGGTTACTTTTGAATTAAACTTTAAGATTAATTTTACTAATCGCGCAGAAATTACAATGAAAAAATGCACACTTAAAATTTAATTAGCAATAAAACTTTTCATTAGATCCTCATAAATATTTTATTTGCAGTAAATCATCCACAGTTCAAAGGAAGAAACATGTGAATGCACTTTTGGTTAAGTGAAATTCATTTCCCCACGATCGATTGAAAAGTGAAACTGGACTATTATCCAAACATGCGAGGTGTATTCCTCCATCATCTGGAAATAATATCCCATAAAAAGGGAGAAATTCATCGAATATTGTCAATTTTAGGGCACGGAGATTGCTTTCTTGGAAACTTGAATCGGATGTGGTGCATAGAAAAACTGTGGTTTCCCATAATAAGAAAGGAGTAAATCACATCCGTCTGTAAAACTACGAACGATAATGGCTATGACTATTGCATCCATTATGGCTATTTCGCATCCAATTTTCCCCTCTGAACAGATAGATAGTGCATTCCATTCCATGTATATTTTTCTATCTCAAATAATAATCATCATATGATAAGTTAAGAGTTACTATAACACAGATAAAATGAAATAGCTATGGATTTTTAGTTACAGAACGGCCCCATTATTCTTTTGTTTGAAAGCTAACATTCAAATTGCATTTTATATCCTGCAAAGCTCTATACTCAGAATAAATGTTTCTTTTACAAACCAACTGTAACCAAACTGTCTAAATAAATCCTAAAACTTTCTTACCCTCCTCAACAAGAAGCACATTTATTTTCAAATATTAATGAAATATTAAAATAAAGAAATTATTTTTTATAAATATGATTTTCGCATGATTATTAAATAAGAAAAAGCACAACCAAAAACTACCCATAATATTACAATTTACATCGTTCGTGTGTGTATAGGGGGAGTGTGTAATTTATAATTCTAAATGAAAATCGATTCATCATTCTAACCCAAATCACAACCCATCCCTTAGGCCAGCCTGTAATTTAAAAGTTTAGTAATTTTTTAAACCCAAGTAAAATCCCTCAAGCTATTTTGAGGTTAAAACCGATTTTTCAATACCTTTGTACTACATTTTATTTTCTGCACGCCAATTTTATGTTTAAATTCTGCAGCTGAGTAAAGTTCCGTTCCGTTCGTTACAGATATGCTTTGACAAACAAAACACGGAATGTTTTTCCTTTGTAAGTGAACCCACACCATACCACAGAGTGGTTTACTTTCTTCACCGATCCAAATCGTTAGTACACATTACATCACCACATTACATAACTGCTTATTGCAAATATAAATACACAGCTAAACCAAGAATAAGAAACGTATAGACGAAGGATTATCTCAAGCTAAGAGTCGACTGTCAAATACAGCAAAGATGAAGCTCAGGCAAGGAAGTCCTTTGGAAAACTGTTAAAGTAAGTCAGAACAGTACATGGAGAAAGGATTTATACAAGACAAGATGCATACATGATACAAGGGAGTAGAGAATTCTAACTGTTTATTTATGTACCTTGACATTTCTTGTCCACCTTGTGTCAACATACTTAAGTTTGAGAGTTTTGACATGAAAAACCCTCGCAATGCTTTTACACACTTTATTTAAGTAACTTAAGTAAAAATGCTAAGTGAAAGATAAGCTTATAGAATAATAATAAATATACAGAGCCATCACTCCAAGTGAACATTAACTCTCCCTTAATTCCCAAGGTGTAAACTGCCAACAGCCGTGAAGAAGCTGTACGACAAAACGGATTGATAATATCACTTTCACTTTTCTACTTTCTCCTTCTCAGTCGATCAAATAAATAAAACCCAGTAGGAACGAATAGAAAAATAGTCTTAAACCAACCGTGTCAGTGTCAGTGCAGGATTATATAAATATATTTATGTATGAAAAACGCTTTGAGATTTTAATGCATTTATTTAATGCGTAGCAGTTGTAGTATAAAATCATTTAATAAATGGGATAAATTAGTAAAGTGTATTTAGAGTAGGCTTGTCAGCTATTTTCCATTTTTTAGTGGAATAAATACAAAAAAAAACTGTTTACTTTTCTTTTCTCTTTTCACTTTGTACACAAAGGGCTTGGTTTGGTTTGGTTTGTGTGGGAAAAGTCTGAAAACAACGAAATCCACACTAAGCTCCGGATTGCTTGATAGGATAATCTCCACATCAAAAAATACACAGAAAGTGAATAAGCCTAATGTTATTTCACTGTCTCTCTCCTGCTAGCTAAACCTACTTTTCTTCCTAGACAGCGTGACAATCATATGATATATCTCTCGGTAAAAAGAATAACACATCACACAGACTAAAGCAAAAAAAATATTCGCACTCTATCCGATAAGCTTTTTCATACATTATTTTTGCAACGTAGATATAAATTGATTCTAAAAATATATATTGGCTGTCATTTAAAATGAATATTTAGCATTTCAGGACTATCATAGAAGTTCACGAGACTGGCGCAAAGCAGATATTGTTTATATATAATATAGAAATGGATTATACTAATCCCAATATGCTTTCCCCTTTATCCATTTTATTATACCTGAGTTGAGTCAATCAATCGTCCCATGAAGTCAATACATGGTGCGTTTTTCCTCTCGTAACTTTCTTTGTGAAAGTAAGTAATGTACTGTGAGTCCTGTCCAGGGGAAACAAGTCGATAGATTGATGCGTAGATATTCACAAGGCTTAATAGCAAGTGGCACGAAATGCAACAGACAAAAGACAACAAAGGGAGTTAAAGTATAGGAGAGTAGAATA
>JAQFYJ010000719.1:0-11700 GCA_034694685.1 Isotoma anglicana | reverse complement strand
ATGGATTCTTCGTTATTAAATCCCTTTCAAACACCGTCTGAGCTACCGGTCCTTTCTGAAAACCATTAAAGAAAGATGTGATTTAAATTATACTATCCAAAAAAATTAAAACTAGATTGCTAATTATTAATAACAACAAGACAACGATGCTCCCACTACTGACTACCGGCGTTCCACTCTGATTTCTGCCAGCAAAATGTTTCAAAAGTTTCACCTAATTTGTATGAAAATATGAATGCTTGAAAATACCCATGAAAAAATTTAGTAACCGATAATGTCTCCACAAAGTGTAAACCTTAATACTGTTGACTGTATACTACAATTAAAACTTGAAATTCATAAAACCTATAACTTCTATCATCAGTTGTGTACAATCGGCCGAATAAAGCCGTTTCACGGCTTTAAATAGCTCGGCTTTTAAAAGCTGTTACCGGCTTACTTCCGCCGACTCGGCTGTAAACAGCCGACACCAAATTCTCATTCAGAAAAATATCCGAACTTAGCATGTGCAGACTTGCAGACTGTGGACTGATTAGAAACACTGAGTATAGCCCAACCACTTAAATAAAAAATTTTTCGCGACACTAGATTGCAATTTTCCACCATTTCAGCTAAAAATTTGTCAATTTACATGCAAAGTTTGTTAAAAACGACAAACTTGAGTCCGACAGTCAAGAAACATTTAAAGGTATTTTCTAGCCCATATGAAATCGCATAGGACAGTGAATAAGAGGTTTTATTTTAAAAGCGGGTTCGATTCATGTCTCATACAGAAAATTAGATTTATGTTTGCTTCTTTTAATTACATTTTAAAATGCTAACTATTACATGACTATTATTTATTATACCATGACATGCATAATAAATACTTTATATTGTGAAAAATGATAACATGAACTATGAACTATAACACTTACTTCAAATTACATGGAATGAAAGGTGCAAGAAAGTGGTATAGGGGATAATGCGTCTTATTTTGCACAGCTTACAATTGCAAGGACATGGGTTCGAGTCCTGGCAGGGTTGAAATTATTTTTGCTCTTCTTCGTTGCATTGGTGATGCTAATTATAACATGCAAATAATTTCTTTATAATTTTATAATGTGCAATATTAATATTACCAAATCTACTTACTGTTTAACTTCATTTACTTCATAATAGGAAGTTTATTTTGAAATAGTTAACTTAAATTTTATGGAAATATGCTTTCTTAATAATTTCAAACATCTTTTGAATTCTTTCTTCTTTTTTCAATCATTAAAGTGTATTTTAGAAGTCTGGCGTAAGATAAATGATCCGGAAGTTTTTTTATACTTTGAATATGAATTTTGAACTATAACACTTAATTAAACTATAAGGTATATAAAGCGAGTGAGAGAGGTACAGGGGGTAAAGCGTTTTATTTTGCATAGCTTTCAATTGTAAAGACATGGGTTCGAGTCCTGGCAGAGTTGAAATTATTTTTGCTCTGCTTAGTTCCATTGGTAATGCTAATTATGACATAATAATAATGTCTTTATAATTTCATAATGCACAATAATAATATTACCAAATCTACTGACCGTTTAAGTTCATTTACTTCATACTAGGAAGTTTATTTTGAAATAGTTTATTTACATTTTATTAAAATATGCTTTTTTAAGAATTTCAAACATCTGCATTCGTTCTTCGTTTTTCAATTAAAAGTGTAATCTGGAAGTATGGTATAAGATAAAAGGTCCGAAGGTTTTTTTTATATTATCAATATGAATTTTGAACTATAACACTTACTTAAACCATAGTTTAAATAAAGCGAGAGAGAGAGGTACAGTGGATAAAGCGTTTTGTTTTGCATTACTTTCAATTGCATGGACACGAGTTCGAGTCCTGGCAGGGTCAAATTTATTTTTGCATTTACCAATTGTATATTTATAGTATACTTAAGTCGTGAAAATTAATTTTTGGAAATGTATCATTCATATTTAATATGAATATTTAGAGTCATCAATTAAATTAAGTTTATTCTGCAATGTGGCATGACGTTTTACAATGAAATACACAAGCATAACTCTATTTTAAAAACTCAAATACTTTTCAAGAAATTTTTATTCAATAATATCAAATTGGACATGATTAAATGGAAGATTAATAATACAATTTGTTATTTTATTTACAAAGTAATCAGACTTAAGTACTTAAAGAATATTCTTGAAAACTAATTCATGTGTGAGATTTAATTACACTAATTGTATTTTAAAACTAACTTTAACATACAATTCCAGGGAATGCCAAGTATGAATTCAATTAATCTTTTTCAACTTATGACTTCACTACAAGTTAACTCAATAAAAATGCAATATCTTACTATTATCTTATTTCTTACCAAAAATGTGCAACATAAACATACATATATAAGAATAAGTCATAATCATAACTTCAATTTCACATTTTATATGAATTTTATATCTCAAAATCGAACCGATATTCGAGGTCGAAAATTGTGTCTTCCATGTCCCCGATTAAATCTATCAGCTCAGTTTTCAACATACCTTCCAAAAATCTTTCCGTATATTCAGCTTTGAGCTCGGGATAGCATGTTAACTGTCGTAATTTAGACTTAATCTTTTTTTTAAGTTCTTCAACACTAAGCGTAAACAAATCAGAAGATTCGACCAAATTCAAAACGCACTTTTCTTTCGTCAAGTAAGACCGAAAATATTTGTTCTGATTCTCCTCACAAGTATGAGCAAAATTTACGAAAGTATTCGATAAAGCTATAGGTTCGTCTGTGAAAGTTTGAAGCTCATCGGGGGCATTCACAAGTATCTTACGAAAATGTTTTCTAGCTGCTAAGTACTCTTCACCAAATTGTATATGATGTTGATTAAAATCATCTTCTGAAAGTTCCAAATTTTTTAGCACTGCATCTTTCATCTAAAATTCAAGTAAATGCAATTTTGCAGAAGGTAACCCTATAAAACTCCAATAAAATTGAAATAAACAGTAAATTGTAAAATACCGATTCAAAAAAGGTAAGCGATGAAGAGGCCCTTTTCCACTGTTTTTCAGTTGGTGGTCCTTGTGATATTGTCCAACTTTTTTGCTGCTTGTTGCGCTCTTCCAATAAAAAGTCTAACCCCTGCCCAAATTTACTACCTTTCATTCTAAAACTATTCCGTTTTACAGTAGCCGTTCCTGGACTTTGTGAGGAAAGCAGATAAAAATGATCTCGTGCAATGATTTCTCGATATTTCGGGTGATTAAACCCATAAAATAATGCAACGAGCTTATGCAATGCTGCAGAAGTGACAATTTCGTTGCACTGCCTAATTCCTGCCCTAAATAAAAACAGGGGATGCAGCACATTAAATACGAAATCAGAAGCCAGCAAAACGTTAAGATTTTTTTGCTGCTTCTTCCACTCTCCAAATCCTTCTACTGTTCCTGTTATGCCACTATGATTTGAAGACAGATAGAGCGAAATCAGTTCATCGGTCAAGGATAAATATATAATCTGAAATTTAAAAACAACCGTGCTTTAGTATGCATTGATCTATAAATTGACAAATTTGCTTTCAAATTAACCTGTAGCATTTGCCAGGACTTATGATGATCTGAAGCTCTCTTGCAGTATTGTAAGGATTTCGGACTTTTAAAACCAAGCCGGGTAGCAATGGGTAGAATAAAAATGTCAAAGAAGGAGTTGAAGATTGATCTTACAAAATTGATTTCGAAATGTCCTGCTCCTATATAGATTTTACATATACAATTATTCAATTATTATGAGTCAAAAATTAATAAGCAGTCGTAGTTTACCTGGCCTCAGTACGATTTTTGCATACTTCTTCTCTAAACGGAAATTGTCACATGTATGCCCTTCAAAAGTTGCTAACACTCCAACCTGCTTACATCCTTGACATTGAAGAGTTGAATGCAATAATTTTGATGCAATTCCAAACGGCAATCCATCACAATACACTGAAAACCACTTCCTTGTCGGATCGGATTCTTCATTCATAATAAGAAGATGGTCCAGGACTTCAGTGACTGTTTTAAAAGAGTTGGGATTTATCATCAAGCTTTCCATGTCATACACTTTACATTCACTTGGACACGCTTCAACACGATCATACTGCAGACCATCTTCATAATTTTTCGATGCTATATCTTGTGCAATAGTAGTTTCATCCAAACTTCCGCTGCATTCTAACTTTTCTTTTTGTACGATATTTATTCTTCGGCGAATAAAATCAGTACGCATATCCCTGTGTCGGTCATTATTAATTGATGAAGTACTTAAATACAACTGCCATAATGCCTCCAAACTTGAAATCGGTATTGTTAAAACATTGGGGACTGAAAATACTGTCTGAACCTGCGTTTCCAGAATTTCTTTAAATACACAAACGGTGGTGACGACTGAAATCCTTTGTTTTCCTCCAGCATTAACTCGATATTCTTTTCCAATAACCTGCTGGTTGTCAAATGCAACGAAAATGTCTCCTTTAGGGAATTTAGGAGTTTCTTCACTTAAGGCTTGAATTGTGTTGCAAAGTGTGGAATAGCTGCCGGATGCTTGGGTTTTACTGAAAAAGGTACAAGCAGCCCTTGATCCAGTGTATGAATGAATAACTATGTTTTCTGCTAGAGCTAGCGGGCTTATAAATCGTGGCTTCTTGACCAAGCACAAGCTTTCGACGGCTTTCTGTAAATGCATATGGGATGAAGTTTGTCTCTCAAATGGGACGCCTCTAGAATTTAAAAAATACAAATGATTTGATAAAAGCCAGGTTTTTATATTTTAAAGTTTAAAACTATAGTCCTATTTAGGCACCTCAAGTTGCATGCTGAAGACGTAAATGCTTTTATTACTGCACACTCATTTTTAGTCCATTCTTCTGTGTATGACAGTGAACTTAACATACACCTTTTGTCATGAACTGCTTTGCGGGAAGTCATTTGGTCTAATTCATCGGATGCTTTCTTTCCAATTGCTTCTGCTAGACGTTCTAAGTCTTCATTTGAGATTGTTCCTCTGTTAATGTGCTCAAGAACGGTATCAACAGCACCTAAGACGTTAATAAGCATATGTATCTTTGAAAAAATAAAACTTAAACACTGTACACTTATCTTATCCTTAAATTTTCTAAAGTTTAAAAGGACTGATATGAGATATAATGATTTGAAAATTATGAAAAAACCATACTTGTTGGATTATCTCTGCTTTCCGTCGAAACATAGCTTGTGGAAGATGATTTACGATCTATTTCCTGCACTGCAGGAGTTTGGTTAACGGATGCATCTTGAATTTCAATCATTCTTTCGACGTATTCCAAACAAGAGCCACATATTAAAGATGGTCGATCACGTCTGCTATCGAGTAAGGACTTGGAAAGGAAGAATTCCCGTAATTTGCCACGATACTCTCTTGTGTTTGTGGTCCTTATTGGTTTCTTTTGAGGGTTAGGGAACATTTCAATCCCTTGAGAGTGACAAGTTGCATTGCATTTAATAGGCTCCGCTGGACTTCTACGTATAATTTAATAAATATATCACAAATGAATAAAGAAAAAGAACAAAACATATCAAAACATTAACTTTTAAAATGCGAAACCAAATTGATAGAAAGAGTTAGTATGCTTTACAAATTTATGATTGATCGCTTCTTAGAAGGAGGGCCATGGTCATCTCTATCATTATCATCAAAAATTGACGCGGATGCCGGACTTGACGTATCTTCCTTCGGATCATCCATACTTCCCTATCTTTTGGTCACTTCTTTACAAGTTATTTTTAAAATATGTTATTGCAATGAAAAGGCAAATGATTTTTGAAAGTTAAATACAGGTTTTGAAAAAACAACACTAACAATTTATTTATGATTTCAAGCAAGCTCGAATATCCCGGAATTGTGGGTTAGCGTTCTTTTCATGCAGTTTCTTATGCCATTGTATAAGTATAAGTACCCGTAAACAACAAACGCTATTAATTATGAGCCATTCAAATATCATGTGTGTTTATTGTGTGACAAAATATGATAAAAACCTTTATAGAGCAGACAACCTTTGACTTGTTTATTTATTTTCTACATTTTATATTTGTGTAGTGTTTATAGTGTTTCATTTATTTATTTTCCAATGTGCCTGAAATTCATTTAAAAAACTGGTGCATTCAACAGTAATTTATGAACTGTATCTCATGTATCATGGAAAGCATCGTTTTATTTTACTATAGCATAAATGAAATTGTAATACACATGCGTTACCTATTTCACTGTCCACTTGTATGAAAGAAGTCATATTTTTATCACATTAGTAGTATGCACTCGTTTCAGTAAACATCGGAAATTCATAGCTCCATTTATTAATTATAACGTGCTGTTTTTTGGAGAAAAAGTTATGGAAGAAGGTAACCCGAGACTTGGATTAGTTGGCGACCCGATTCAACCATCATCACCGGAAGAAGACAATGTCGAGGATATGGGTGACGTGTTTTCCACAGAAGAAGTTAATGCATTAAATATTAACGTTCAAGACGAAGAAAACAAGGATTCTACAGGACAGGTGGAAGAAGTTTCGGATGAAAGGTACTACAAAAATAAAATTCACTAAAAAACCCCTGGAATTTACAATTGTATCAAACATTTGTTATATATTAATAAACTGTTTTGAAACAATAATTTAATTATAATAAAGTAATTAATCAATTGCCGGTTGTATATTTTGTTAGTGGATTCGATATGGAAGCTAATCAAATCTGTATTTAGTCCAAATTCTCTCTAAAACTGGGGTAGCTAGATTTTTTTTTCATAAATAGTTATAAAAGAGTAATGGGCAGCCAGATAATTTAACAATTCTGACATACCGAGCATCATTTACAATTTATTTTATTTATTCATTTATCTTAGTACTACGGCCGCAAATAAAAACGAAACAGGTGCAGAAGTGGTCCCTTCAGTTCCTAAAGCTTCTTTTAAAAAGAAGGTTAAAGTTACGTCAGATAGTGACAGTCCTGTTGCAAAGTAAGCGTTAAGCACCTATTATGTGAATTTTTCAAACATTAACTGAACCATTATTTTGTAAAGGAAACGTAGGAACGTTGGATATATTGAAGACGTTGTTAAGAGAGGTCAGACAGGAGGACGCAGTGGAAAGGCCATTAAGAAAGCTGTAATGTTTAAATTACGTTTTATCTTTCTGGAAATTTATGCAGTTTTATTATACCTTCGTTATTTTCATAGGTTAATGAATACATCCAAAAAACAGGAGCTCAAGCTTATTTTAAGGCATACTTTGTTGATGGGAAAAAGGCAGGGCACACTTTCCAAGCAGGAGAAAACTTCATGTTTCCAAACGAAACCGCAAGTAAAAAGGATGTAAATGTAGATGAATTGAAACAAAGCTTGGCACTAACGCTCACACAGGCATTGGGTAGCGTTCTCCAGTCTAAATCAGACCCTAACATCACACCTTCTAGTTCCACTTCATCTGTAAGATTCTAAAGATTAAGTACACTTAATTACCTAGAATATCTAACTCATCTTTTATTTTCGTCTTTTAATTACATTTTCTGCTTAGGCAAAATATTTTTCTCCTACGAAGCACACCAGGCCTGAGGGCAAAAAAAATGATAAAATGTGTTTCAAATGTCGTAAAGTCCATGTTACTGATGGCATTCACAAATATGCTTCAGAATGGATAGGATGTGAGGGAGATGGCCGTATAGAGTGCAACAACTGGGTAAATTTAAGTCTACTGTTATTGTTATTTTAATTAAAGCTTTTTCATGCATTTGATAAGCATATTTAATTAGATTCATTCCGATTGTCTTGGCTTTCCGGGACTTACACTCACTGCAGTTGAAAACTTGCCTGATTATTATTGTGAGGAGCACATTAAAATTGGCAGAATGAATAAAGAGGTGTCAGTTACATTTGCTACACAGCCAGAAAAACCGCAACCCAAAGCTTCTATTAAGAAGACTGGTAAGCGGACAGCCAAATAGTTTTTCAGAAAGCTGTATCATAACATCTTAATTATATTTGAACACTTATCGATACAATTTTATGTTCAGTAGAATTGTAGAACTATATATTTATTTCTAGTACTTAAATATATCTATGTTCAGTAGATTTTACTAATATTTAAAAACAATTTGTGTATCTATGTTCAGTAGATGAATTGTAATAAAATTATTTCTTTCATGGTTAATTAGAATTATTTATTTAAGATTCATCTTTCAAAATTTCTGGATAAAGCTAGGTTAGCGAAGACACAAAGTTTATAATAGTAACTACAAAATCGTTTTATGATTATTTAGTTAGCTTCATGTAATAGACATATTTAAACTATAATCTCTTAGTTTATACACACATTTTAAATGACAAAGTCGCAAATTTTAAGCATTTGTCAGTAAATTTTGTGTATAATAGGTGCAAACCTATTCCAACTAAATATGTGAAACTCTCATTTATTACAATACCCCATATAAGAAAAAAAGTAGGTGGGAAACGACAATAACTCATCGTATGTAGTAAAATACACGTGATGCTTAAGCTGCTAATAACGTGTCTTGTATGGATTTGATTATGTGCATCATAGGCTTTATTCATATTTCCTTAAATTTAGCATAAAATTTTTTTACAAGCTTCGTATTCTGGGAATTCGTACTTTTCAGCAATAAACATTTTCCTTTCATTAGTTCAAATAAATTTGGATTGCACTGCTACTAAGAAAGGGTGAGTATGTTTTAAATAATTTTAAACGTTCATATAATAGAAATCATAGTTTTCTTTCAATTTTAAGTTTTTAAAAGAATATGAGTGAAAACAAATCTGGCCATTCTGGGAGTGGAACTAGTGGGTCTAGCAACTCAACCCTAAACCGAGTACTTGGAGGATTGCTCGACCGGGATGAGGCTCAAACCCCCATGGCGGTTAGAGCTGTGGAAGAGGTTCGGGAGTCACCCTCACCACCGGTTTTACACAATTTGTTTCACCGGCTTTTGGATACTCCTCCTGTGTGGAATTTTGATTTTGACGCAATTGATGATCCTCCATCACCACCCCCACCAACTCCAGCTCTTAGAGAGCTTTTTAATAATATGATGGGAGTAGGTGGACAAAATGAATGTAATCTACTGTTTTTTAGTAGTTTTACCTAGTTTTACCAAAACAATTAATTGAAAAATAGAATTTATCATTTACTATTAGAAACTCGCCCATACAAGTAGTTTTTAGCATATTATACCGGTTGGAGGAATAGATAAAAATTAATGTCTATTATCATGGTCAATTTTAATATTACAGCGTCAATACATCCAAGCTCTCAGTCACACAGGCGACTCTCTACGGAGAATGTATCTGATGAGTCTAAGACTCTTTCACTTGAGGATTTTCAGGATAATGGTACGATAAGAATGAACCTTTCTTTTATAATTAAAAAGTTACAAGTTAAGATCTATCACTAGTATTTTTATGTAGAAGGTGACGGGTCAATTGAAGGTCAGGATCAACCTGTTTTGGTACAGGAATGTGAACATGCAGAAGTACCAGCGGAAACAGGAAGTTCTCATTGATTCTTTAAAAAATAAATGCATATGAAAGTTAAAGGTTTTCAGTATCTATGTTCAGTAGATTTAATTTATTATTGATATTCATATCTATGTTCAGTAGATTTAATTTATTATTGATATTCATATCTATGTTCAGTAGATTAAATTTTTTATTAATATTTATATCTATGTTCAGTAGATTCAATTATTATCAACAATAAAAAATATAAATAGCAGTAAAACTTCATTTTTCATGCTTAGTAATTTTTATTTACATAGTACCAAAGTTTTGACCAAATGGATAATAGTTAGCTTTTAAATTAAAATAACCGATTGCATAACACAATTAACTTAATTTAACTTATTTATTAAATTCATCCGTTAATATATATGCAAAATATTATTATTATACATTATAAATTTATAAAAATAATTTTCGTTTTATAAATGTCATATAAAAATGCAATTATGAGAAGCAAAAAAAATTGAACCTTACCTGGAGTCGAACCTGTGTCTTTGAATTGATAGATGTGCAAAATAACACACATTAACCCCTGTACCCCTATCTCTTGCTTTATATAATCCATAAACTGAAGTAAGTGTTATAATTCAAATTTTTTATTCCAAATATAAAAAAAAACTCAGAACTTTTTATTTGACATGATACTTACAGAACAAACTAAATATGACTGAAAATGGAAGAAATGTGACAAAAACAGTAGTTATTTAGAAAAAAGAGTTTTGATAAAAATCTAAATAACCCATTTCGTAACACTGTTGTGTATAAACTTTTTTAAATAAGGAAGCGAACTAAATCACTCATATACCTACTTAATATTATAATATCAATTTTAAAGTTATAAAATAATGTTCCTGTCATTATTTAATATAAAACTGCAATTACAAGAAGCAAAAATTAATCCAACTCTGCCTGGAGTCGAACCCTTATTATTGGAATTGTAAGCATATCAAAATAAAATGAGGTATCAGCGGTGCCAATTTATCTTGATTGAGTAAAAGCTTTATTATAAGTAAATTTTATACTTCAAATCCTTATTTAAATTATAAAAAACCATTAAAGCAAACAACATTATAATTTCAATTTAATATTTATGCTAAAAATACTGGTTAAATTTAAAATGGAATGTATCATTATTTACCATAATAGTTCCTTTTTAATTAAAAATTGTCTAAATTAAAGTACTTTCGATCAAATAAGGGATTTTTCATTTTGAAACCAAAATAAGTGCCTATTTTAAATAAAGCCCATCCTTTGAGGCAATATGAAAAAATAGCTCCGCATGGGTTTCTTATTTACGTTTAATGGTAAGTGCTGCATAATGGCATTCATTATTGTTTTGTTTCTTACTGAAGAGCAGAGCTTGTTAATCCCACAAAATTTCGGCTGGGATTAAGGATTAAGGACTAATTTTTCAAAAATCGGGATTAAGGATTAGGATTAACCAAATATTGGGATTAATTTATTTTTTGAGATGCGTTGGGTAGCGATTTGATAAATATATAACGGGGGATAATAGTTATAAATGCTAATAGCAGAAATGATGTGATTGGTTTTCTTTTAATCCTGCAGATTTAGTACCTAAAGTATATTGCGTCGTATATAATTTGATACGTAAACCAAACCAACCACTTGTAAATTCAATTGCATACCAAATTTTGTTTATTTTTTTTTCAAAACCATAAAAATGTGATAAAACTTCCTAATTTTAAAAAAATCAAAATTTAAAACTGCTCTCAATGAGAATTTTAGAACATTTCAAGCAAAAATCTCATATATTAACCCTTTTTTGCTAATTGTATTTTGTATTTTGTAAAAGTATTTGATATACATTTTGCTTTTGGGGCTGAAAATACACATGTATTTTAAATACATTTCTGTATTTTTATCTGAAAATGCAAAATACATTATTTTAACCATAAATGTTAAAAATACAAAATACATGAATGTATTTTAAATACCATGTATTTTGCACAGCCCTGATAATATTATCACATCGCCATAATCATACTATCATTTAATTAATAAGTGCTTATATTTTTCTCTTTCCATGCTTTCCATGCTAACTTCGTCATATTTACGTCTGTCGTTTAACAAAATTGAAAACCTTTTGTTTAAAGCTCTGTCCTGCAGCTCTCCCAAGTTATATA
>JAQFYJ010000718.1:0-11702 GCA_034694685.1 Isotoma anglicana | reverse complement strand
TTTTTTGCGATTGTACTAACCACCGGTCTTTAATCTTAGTCCATAATACCTTAGCCGTGATATGTCAACTTTAACTTTTTTTTACTACATTTGCATACGCTTATAAAGCTTCTTTAAAAAAATAATAAACCATGGATTTTACTTCAGTTTAAGGCGATTTAATATGTTAAAGCAAGCAAAGAGAGAGTAAATGGAATCAACTTTTAAACTTTCACAAGCAATATGTAAAGTAAACGCATCAATTTTTGTAGCGTGAAGATCGTCATTACCATTTTTACGCAAACTTTCACCATCTTATTGGGTCGTTGTTTTCATTATTCATACAATTTTTTATTTTTTACAGGGTAAAGTCATCCTTGTACCTTTCTCAAGAGGGTTGTTTGCGAATGGATTTTTCCCTAAGATGTTGCGTTGCATGGAATGGAATTTTTTGCTTATCATTTTCTATTGTTTATCCATTTAAAAAAGCAACCTTTTATTCCAGGGTAAAACTGGCACGAGGGCAATTATTAAGAAAATGTGGTTTCTTGAGGTGTATAATTCAGCAGAACCTACTTTCATTTTTGGATTTACCTTTTGAGAAGAATGATAATCTGTCATCCAGTTATGTCATTTTTAAGACTTCTTGACATTTTTATCACCATGCGACAGAATGGTGTGAGTAAGAAATTAGTTAGTTCCTCTACACATATTACCTAGAAGAAATATACATGAAGGCTTCAGCCCCTTGTCCCTCATCATCATAAAAAGAATAGCTCAAAGCTTTAAAAACTTTCATCTAAAACAAAGCATCTAAGTAAGTTCTGCTCCACAAGGGGAAAGATCCCACACACCGAACTTTTCTTAAATTCGCAAAGCCCGTCAAATGCAAATAAGAAGTTTAATTTGCAAGTGATGGAACGATGGTAAACTTATACGAGTAAAAAAGCCTCCTTTTTAAGAGACTTTTTAAAGTAAATATCCTCAAGTCATTTTCAGATTTTTAAAAAGATACCAAATAAACTTTCGCCCCCGGTTGAAACGGTTACTACAGATGCTATGAATGAAACTACCCTAATGTATCTCTAACAGTGAAACACTAACCTTCAAAGTCAGCAGTTAATAGTTGTTGTACATGTGAAAAAAGCAAGTTGGCCACCAAATGTGTTTTCCACTTCCGTCCTGTCCACACTACTTTTTTATTCTTTTCAAGGTGAACACTTATTTTTGTGAAAATCTTCCCTCCCATACGACGTGTATTCAGTTTTCATCTTCACTATTTTACTCTCTCTCTCTCTCCCACAACCTCTTTTCTTTCAACACTTTTCTGAACCCAAATGAGTTTGAAAATCATCACATTACTGTATATCTTTTGGTAGGAACTTTACGACTGTGGGCAATACTCTTGCTGAGCAAATTATTTTCGAGCAAAAAGCAACGTTTCACAAGGAAACAAACCGGTGTAAGGCTGAAATGAAAGTAAGTAACAGATGAAAAACTACGAAGCCAAAGCTACTTTTGCCAAAGATCCTTCAGGATGAGGAAGAATG
The DNA here is from genome assembly GCA_034694685.1 of Isotoma anglicana. NCBI lineage: Eukaryota > Metazoa > Arthropoda > Collembola > Entomobryomorpha > Isotomidae > Isotoma > Isotoma anglicana. The sequence continues at coordinate 10,173 of JAQFYJ010000718.1, read as the reverse complement.
GTAAGTATTTTATGTTCCTTATTCGTTATTCCAAAGATCTGACATGTTATCTTCTTGATGGCGAAGGTTTTCGCTTTTCCTGTTAACTCTCCCAGCAGACAAGTCACTTTTCATTATGCTTAAGACATTCTGAGTTCCATTAAAAGTATACACGCTACAATCAACCCTGTGGAAGTGAGTGCATGTAAAAACGCCAAAAGTCCTTCTTCAAAGTGTAGGTAATCTAAAAGAGACTGAAGAAGAAGCAATCGGTGTCTGGTGGTTTTACATTTCCTAGAATGTACGGCGGTGGGGAAAATAAAGAATAGAAATGCATTACATATAAATAGCAAATTTTATCTAGGCGTTTATTTTTTGTCCATTAAACGTATTAAACACGAAAAGTCTAAATTGACGGCACTTCGTATTGCTTACTGAGCAACACAAATTGGATTCAAGATGTGCTTTAAGTCACGTTCAAAAGCTGAATGCATTCTTATTATTCTTCTACTTTAACTTAATGATAAATCTACATAGATGTTCATTTCCCTATTGTTTGTACCACTGAGGGCACTAGAAGCACTCTGCTTAACCTTTATAATTGCATCTTCAATGTCAAAACGAATGAATCCATTAATGATAATGACTTTATTATTCTTCTAGATTCATCAGAAAGACAATTGAAAAAAATTCAACCTTAGACTAAACTAAGAACGAAAAACTCGATTTTTTTTACATTCTTATAAAATTACTTTCTTTACCATGCTTTACCAACAGTTGAATAAAAAGTTTTAACAAAACGTGATTCTTCATGAGTGACCTTATTCCCTGTTTTAAAATTTTGTATTCTTCTTCATACTATAGAATATTTTATGAAATATTGCAAAAATGAAAAGTCTCACTCTGACCATGGTGTGTTGGCAAAACACAAGAAAAAAAAGAAGAAAGTACTCGAGTGTAAAAAGCCGTTGTGACACTGGGATTTGAGGCGAGTAGAAAAAAAGGAACCACAAATGATATCATAAAAATATTCCATTGCCCCATTTACACCAAGTTCCACGACCGGAGAAAGCTGCCCTAGAGAGTTGATATCATCCTATTCATTTCTCCTACTTCTTATTTCGCAAACACCTCGTTTAATATTAACTTTAAAGTGTTTCTTGTTTCAGAAATCCTCTTTGTTTCGCACATTTATAAAGACGCCAAAGTGTGCAATGTATTTTGCATTTTGCAATATTTTGCATCCCTAACCTTCATATTAAATTCTTCTCGCTTGAAAAAAAATATTCTAAGAACCAGACAATGATAAGTGGAACGAGTATTTCTATATATATTAATGGTACGACGTGCAATATAATATTTTATTTATACTTTAATGAATTTAAAATTGTCGTCTGGGGTTATGTAAAACCGGTCTAATCGAAATGTACCAAGTTTTAAGTAGATTGAAGCTTACCTATTTCAAATGATGAAGAACATTGAATTGAAGCTCTTTAGTAAGATTTCCCCGACTGAAGTGGCTGTCGACTTTTCACGCTATTCTGAATTTCAAATTCCTTGTAATTAATTACTTTAATCACTTAGCTTTACGATTTATAACTCAAATGAATATAATGAAAAAATTGGTATGATTACACAGACTGAGGATGAATATCAATTGAAACTTCCACAAAACTTATTCACCCACAACTAAACTGAAGACAATATTCGACCCGAGTTCATATTGAATTGTGAAAATAAAAATAACAAGTCTCACTAATGACGGAAACCGTGTGTACTTAAATGATGATGGAGTAATTTGATACAATTGTCGAGATAGTGAGAGCTGAAAAATGATTAATGAAAGCAATTTTTTGCCCGAGAGAACGTGTACTTTCCTAGCGTTCGCTCAGAAGAATGAACTCAGTTTGAGCCGACTTTCGGGTTTTCTTCTCGCTATCCGGGTTTTCTAACGTTAAATCCAGCTCTTCATCTCTCTTCCTAATACCATCGAATATGTTGTTCTATTTAGATGCTCACTGAATTCTGATTCTGACCGAGTCGACGTCAACTTACTATTTTCACGTAGAAAGTATCTTATTTCCAAAAAGTTTTTAAGGTTACCCCGAAATCCACCAAAAGAGTAACCTGAAGATGAGTAAAATATTTTTTATTTTACTTTATTTTTCTGCAATTAAGGAAACTTTCTAGTGTAACGCATTAATTCAAGGCGGAAGTGTGTCACGGGGAATGTGATAATGATCTACTTATTTTACCACAAATCTTCATACTATTTTTTACCTTTCTTTCCCTGTCAATAATAGTTCCTAAAGATTTTATCTGATCTTTCATGAAACGAAACTTATTATCAATTAGATGAAGTTGCTTGGTTCCATGTTGATCTCATCGATCATGAATTCACTTTAATATCCTTGTCTTGTTATCAAATAATCTTTCACTACATGGTGATAAATCACTCACAAGAAAATTAAACAATAATGTGACCTCAACAAATGTCACACTTCATATTGAGTGCAAACGATCCACAAAAATTAATAACGTTACTAATTGTATTTTATCCTATTCAATTCGTTACTTTAGGACTCTAGTCTCAATTCTAATAATGATCTTGTCAATGCATATCATGTATTTGTTTACAATAATCTAAATTAATCTGTAGGGATAATCTCACACATTATGTAGGCATTATTATGTTAAAAACAAACTTAGAGAAGTTGAGATGTACATTCTGTTTGTTTTTAAAACTGAGGAAAATTGAATTGACGTGCTTGGGAGCGGTAGGAGGGGGTTCCCATTTGTCACAAGGCTTTTAGTTCTTTGCTATAATTTATAAATGAACATTAATGCTTACATGAGTTTATATGTTTTGGTGTAATTTGTAATGTCTCATCTACCTAAATGAAAGATAACATTTAATTTGTATCCTTCTTTTAATGTTATTCGTGGTCTTGTTTTTGGTATGATGGAGGTGTAAAACATTACTTAAACTTCAGACTATCATCAAACGAATATGTCTCTAAATGTTTCTATACATGCATTTTATAACAGTTTCAACTAAATCCATTGAAAGCTTATCGGCTCAAAGTTGATAAGTAATTGCAAGCAGCAGACTTTTGTTTTCTTGCCGTACCATCGTAGTTTCTATTAATTGTAAGACTTAATTATTTCCACAATGAAATCGTTGTTTGTATATAATTCAGGTGGTGTGGTGAATGGGTGTATTGTTGCACCAAATTCTCTAGGAAATCCCCTCAATTCTTTGTATTATCCAAGTTGCAATAACGTTCCAGCTGCTTCCTTATCTTATAAATAAGGTGACCCGGTTCCCATTTCCAATTCTACACCGAGCAACTTCATAATATTATCTTGTAGAGTCGCAGGTAGCCACAGTGGTCAAATACTAAGATGTGTGGGGGATATGAAACACATGTTGATTTATGGCCCCATAAACTTTTATTAAATACGATTTGCCGTGTTCTATTCCACCGATTAATTAACCGTGTGTACTATTTTGCACACCTAGACCATGATATGGGGCATGGGGAACAATGTTCTTTGTTGTTCACCGTATCGTATAAATAAAGCTAATGCACATTTGCAGATAAAGCCCTTGCATGAAAGCATTCCTTTCTCCTGATTGTATTTTCCATTTTCCTTCGTATTCACGCACACATGAAATCAACCTTAATATGTTTGGTGTCACTGGCTTTAACGAGCATCCCTAAAGGGATTCCAAGTCTCAAATTACATACAAGTCAAAAACATAAATAATATTGGCAATTTGCAAATTGCACAGAGCAGGGACTTGTAGGAGTCAGCTAATCTGTTGCCGGATGGGATCATTTTCCTATCATAATAACAGTAAATAAAAATGATGTGCTTCCTACAGTAATAGGCTGAAGTTGATCATAACAATTCATTTGCTTGAGATTAGAATAATAATAAAAAGAGAAAGTTTAAGCGAAGCACTGATAGCAATATTGCACCGCAAGGGGTAGATATAAATTGGGAAGAAATTTGTGCAGATGGAAAAATTAATTATTATCAAATTGAAAATACAGACCTCATGCGGGCAGTTGCTATTTGAAAATTGAAATCTTCACCGAGCCGGAAAACAGTGAGAGAGGAATGAGAAGATTATTTCTGAGAAATATTTCGAATTTTATTTTATCCATTTGTATGATAATGTAATTGTTTTACAGCATTTCTTATCTTCACCTATAGATTTAGAAATGTCGATTAAAAAAATGCATCTTGCACATCAAGCAAATTCAAAGACAATAACTATTGTCTTTGAATTTGGCACTAGTTCCATTTGTTCACAAATCTTAAGCGAAGCTGATACCAACTGAACAAAAATAAACCATATCAAACGGGTGTAACCAAGTAGCGAAAGCCATACGTTTAAAACGTTTAATTGTATTTCTGTAGAACATTTAAAAACGTAATTTAAAACTTTAAAAAAATCCATTTTGATTTTCCATTCAAATCCTATCTAAGACAAAACTTGAAATTTGACCTTTTTTGACCTTTTGTGACCTTAAAAATCATCGTACACTATAAGGTTCCTATCCCATTTCGATAAACTCGTTAAAACTTATCGAAACATATGAAACTTAAAATTTGACCTTTTGTGACCTTAAAAGCCATCGCGATGACTTTTAAGGTCACAAAAAAGGGCCCTATCTCATTTAAATCTCCTCTTTAAGAGCTATAGAAGCATATAAAACTTGAAATTTGACCTTTTTTGACCTTTGACCTCATTTACTGACCTTCCTAACCTTGTAATATAAAAAAGGTCAACACCATTGAATTTTTGATAAAATTTAGATATAAAATCATGTATTACATGATTTTTATGAATGTTGCGCCCCGGGGCGCACATAAGCGCGACAGGGGCGCTTTGTGGTAGAGCGCTGCATTTCAATCCTCAAGGTCCTTGAAAAATACTAAATCTAACGCAAAAAACCGGATGTCAATACGTCAATTGACATACGTCCTGAGATAAATTGGCGGCGGACAGACAGACGGACAGACAGACCATTTTCATAAAGTAGCTTTCGCTACTTAATAATCACAGTGACAATAAAAAAGGAAATGTGCTCAACCTTTTGGTAGTACCCATTTATTGAGTTTAACGACCTGTAAACAGCCAAAGCCCTTGCTTTTAATGTTATGAAACGATTGACAAAGTTTTTTCAAAAGTTGCAAAAACTCAACAAAAGAAATTAAATGCGGAATAACAATAATAAGGTATAGAAGTTATAATGATAATATCGTGTCTAATTATTTTGATGTGAACTTCCTTTCAACTCTTTGATTAACTAAATGAAATCCCCAAAGTGTTAATATAATGCTCGTATATAAAATCATATTTCTTATTGTTAGATTTAACTTTTTTTCTATGCTTTCCATTGTTTATTTTTATAGATACCATAAATGCTCCTCAATAAATGAAAAAATCTTCCAAAGTTTTATCTTCCCGGTAGTATTATAAGAATGACTATTCAGATAACACATATGAACACTATTGATCGCATGTTTTTCTCTGACTTTGCAAAAGAAAGCAAATGATCCTGTCATGTTTCCATTAATAGGGTGAATGCTTCGAAGGAAACAACAACTCGAAGCCATCATCCTCACTTTTTTATACTAGCATTTTCCAGCTAGTTGTGAATTAGACCATTGCCTTGTAAAAATGGTTAGGCAATTCACAAACGTCTAAAGACAGTGGAGCCTCATGATCCCTTCGTGTTCTGTAATGATGGGTGAAAGTTATGAGGTCAGTGTCGCTTTACATTGGAGGTTAAAAGTTGACACAAATGTGAGTCTCAACAACTCGTCAGTCTCACTTTGCAACTTTTACCCTTTTCTAGCTTGTAAAAAAATATGCAAAAACCTCTGGGTATTTTGAAAAGATTCTTTGGAACATGGACAAGACAAGTTACTCTTCGCTAATGTATTTCACGAGTAAAAGCACACCATAGCCTTCAACCACAATTTGTCAACTTTCACTTCCACAAATACGATTGCATTCAACCTGTCAAGTATGAAATCATTCAGAAAATCTTCTATCTCCTCTCCCTCTCTCTCTCTTTGCAAAATAGATGCATACATACTTTATTTATGGAAAGTTACTAAAGGCAGATATTTCTCATTCAAAGAGAAACATAAAGAAAGGAAAAGAAAGAATAATTTTTAGACACAAGAGGCATAACATTATCTGGAATCTGACTCACTTGACAAATATTCCAGAGACTTTTTTCTTCGATTTTGGATCGTCCTTCTTGTGCAAATAAATCTCAGAAATAAAGACTGCCATATGCATAACAGCTTCTTGGATCTTCATTTCACTTAAAGTCCACATTGTCGTTAACCACCTTTATGCAACCTACCGTATTTCCCGGTAAAGAACCCCCCGGATTATAATCCCCCCTAAATATAGCCCCACCCTTTGGTCACTGCATTTTTTAATAAAGTCCCCACCCGGAAATAGAGCCCCATATGAAAAATTCATGTAAACAAAAATATATGGTCGGGGATATTAATTAACGAAAACAACAACAGAAAGACCTCAGCATTAAATAAAAGAGTGTTTAGTTATCAACTTTCGAAAATAATATGAATTTTAGGAAAATTTCAAAAATTTTGTATGGCATTTAAAGCAAAAAATTGCAATTTTCTGAACAAAATCGTTCTTTTTTTCAAAACTTCACTAAAAAATTTACTAAGTCCCCCCCGGAATAACCCCCTCATCCCGGAATACTACCCCACCCTTTGACGAGGTTGAAAAAAACAAAGCCCCATGGGGTTCTATAACAGGAAATACGGTAATTGGTTTCCAACTACACTGAGAGAATGAAAACTTTGATTTTAATTATCCCAAATTATCAAAAGAAGGCTTCACAAAAGAAGAAGTTCTTTCAATCATTAACTCCAAGAATCAGTTTTTCTAGTTGGTCGTCTTCAAATAAATAATATTACCTAACATTATAAAGGAGAATGGCAACTTTTGAAGAAAATAATTTGGTTTATTTACACGATCGCACTCCAGTATTGGGAGTGTCCTTACGTGCAACAAGCCAACAGAATTTTTTTTCGAAATGCTTTGGTTGGCAATGTATAACCGCAAACAGGGTGAAGTGCACTACTTCAAGGAAAACAAAAGACGACTTTCATTTTAACATTTCTAAATTGCTTCTTCTCCAGAAAATAATAAGACAAAAAAGAATGGATATGAGAAAAGTTCTTGCGAAACGTGCTTTAGAAACTGACGTTGTCGTTTCGCTTCACTTATCCAAAGAACCGTTTTTTTGCTTATTTGTGCACCTTCCTTGGTGTCTTATCTAATATCAGACATAGTTTAATAAATAATGTTACATACGTTAAGCTTAATAAGAACACGAAACCGAATGACAGTTGGCCTGATGAAAGACGCGACAGGTTATTGTGAAATATTGAATACAATTTGGGAATATGTGATGCATACGGTTTCCGTTACTGCTCTATCTTCTTCCCTTTCTGTGTTTCTTTTCTTCATTAGTGCTTTACTACATTACTTTCATAAAGATATCAAAATCAAATAGACTTTCTTCATCTATTTCTTACCTGAAAACCTATCAACACTTACGTAAAGATTGTATTGGTAAAAAACAATATCATACCTTATCTTATTTCCTTCTACTTGCATAGATAGATATAGCTTCTTCTAGTTCTAAGATTGAACAATTATTACTCGAGCTGCTCGATGTTCTGCTCGCTCGAACTCGAGTGAGCAGAACATACAAAAAAAGAAAAATACACGTATAAGTTTTCCTCCTGATTTACACCATAGTTTTCTTTTAAAAAAACGTATGTAGTTCAAAAACAGTTATTAGATTTTCCAAAAAGATAACAACTTGTCATGATCAAATAGAACGCGCACGAAAATAGACAAGTCTCATCTCATTTCCTTTATATAAAAAAACTGTGGTGCCACTCGTGACACTAATCTTGGATATCTTTGAATTGTAGGAATTACCTTGTCAATGTCATTTATGATTTATCACTCCCATAATATTCAATCAATAAGCAAGCACTGTAGTGTGCAATTCAAGGATGACTGAAAACTAGATCAGAACCGGTCTACAACCATTAGTTTGTTGTATTCTCTGTACTTTTTCCAAAAATGTTTTTACTATAATACAATGAACGGAATCCACAGTCTCCACTACTTTCCACCCTCAGTTTCATTTTATTGAGTTGAGAAATCATATTACGTCATGTCACCTATTGTATTTATATGAAAAAAACGTTCTGAAAGTCTCCACGGAGTTTTCTTGGTATAAGGCAATTATTGTCAACTCTAATTTTAAACGATTCTAGAAATATTCGAGGTATTCTTTGGTCGTGTTTCAAAAAAGTTTCAATTAATCAAGAAAAATAAAATTGAGCAAATGATAATAAAGATATATTTTTCATGCTTACATAAAAACAACTTTTTTTAAATTTGTGAACGCCAAGCGAATGTAAACTACATATTCATTATTCATAACCCTTCCAACCTTAAGAATGTTACAATTTTTAAATGAGACATAGTTAAAATTGGAATAAAGAAACTGCTCAGTCCCGGCCTGTTCAATTATTGTTTTATTATTCGTAGGATTTGTTATTTATCATTCTTTCATATAAATTATGAAAAATGTTTGAAGACTTCTCCCAGCTTATAGGCTATAGGTATTTGGTGAGTTGGCTTTGTCTACAAAGCTATTGTTTAGTAATGTTCCTCATAACTATGTTGCAATGCAAATTGCAAATAGAATACGCTGATGCTTGACCTAAACAAAGGCCAGGAGTATAATTGCTGGATATGAATTTACCAACGTCGGAGAAAATCGAAGATGCCTAAAAATTCATAAAATTCCTATAAGACCGTTTTAATTTTGCACACATTTTAATTATTACAAAACGTGTTATATAGTATGGTATATCGGATACTGAGAGATTAACAATTAACATTGGAACACCGAAAGCATTGTTTGGGTGATCAGCTATCTCAAAGAATATGGATGCACCATGGGGCATACTTATACAACATCCGGTATATTATGTTGTGTTGTATTTTTTCGAATGACTTGAAAAATGGTATTAAAAGTCCTCTTGTATATTTTTGCAGCGATGCTCGTTGTTCATAATGTGTATGACTTTACGTGTATTTGCATTTTATCAGATTTTATGTATTACATGGAAACATGTGTACATTACGTACTACTTTTTGGTTAGTTTCCTCATCAACTGAAGATATTTAAATACAAAATTATGATGAAATCCCATGGTATTTAAAACGTGACCTTTTCAGAATGTAGTAGAAAATGGAGCTTATCAAATTTAATTACTTAATCCACATTTGATGTTGCGCAGCCACAATTAAGATACTTTATACTCGATTTAGAACGAATGTTGTAAAATTCATTTTTTTTCACAGATGTGACGAACCTCTTATATGGCCGTTGGTAGTTTGTACAATGCTTAAAATTGATTTTTTAATACCGCAGACCTAAAATATTATAAAATATTTTCAAAATATTTCAGCTCTGTGCAGCTGACACAATATATATATATTTTAAATTTTACTTCTAATCAGTTGTAATCAAATTATCCAAATCCTAGAACGCTAGAATGACTGCGATTTAATAAAAACTTAGGTACTTTTTTCTATGCAATGATGCGGCAATGTGCTGAAAGCGTTTTATCCCTGAAGAAATACAATGGTATATCGTATTTTGTATTGAAAGCGAATGATCCCAATCAGGCAGTTCAATATCGTACCGTTGTTAATTGCAGAATGCATATTGTTCCAAATGGTCTCACCGCACGCAAACATTACGTGCTAAAGTGCTAAATGTAATTACTTGTATTGGCAAAGTTGCAGCCAAAAATTAGTTACGTTTTCCCTTTCCGGATTGCAGTATGAAAGTTTTAGACTTAATTACTTGGCTAGAAATGATAAAAGAATGTGATAACGATAATATGCATACTTGTGACAGTCATTACCTTCAAAGGCATTTTATTAGAATCATAAAATGTTCCATTTGTAATGCAAACGAAGGTGCTCGTTCGTATTAAAAAGCTCCCAAGGCACTGAATAATATCCTACATACCCCAAGGCTCACAAAAGTCTGAACGTTTCTATAAAGCTTAGAAAGACAAAGAGAT
>JAQFYJ010000717.1:0-11702 GCA_034694685.1 Isotoma anglicana | reverse complement strand
TCCCGAACTATATTTTACTTACTGTATATAATAAAGAATTTTCAAGTACGAGATAGTGAAAAAAATCATTATTTTATTTATTCATAACAGTAAATATTTTCCCATTCGGACTCAGACCACCAGACTATGAACAATTCGTTAGTCATATCACATATTATTATGCACTGAAGAGAAATACAAAAGTCGGTAATCGTTAAAAAGACAAGACTTGAGTCTGTCGAAAGTTTTAAGCCAAAAAATTATGTTTCGATGTCCAGAACAACTGTAAAAGTGTTCCCTGCCAAAACTGAATCTGACTCATTTTCATCAGAAACTGATTCAGATGATAGTGACTATATTCGAGACAAAACGCTTGCAAGCTTTTTAAATGGGCTTCCCTGAAAATAATTTTATAAGAAGCTTTATGATGTTAATAGATAGTTCACCGATTGTATGTGATGCAGGTGTTTGATTTAGTTAAAAATTATAATAAAAATTTATATCAGTTGAAACTATAACCTTCTAGTAGCCATCGGGTTTTTTTTCATTTACAAATTTGCTTTGCTATTATCATTTTTTATTGAGACGTTGTACTGTTTACTTGTTACCGAAGGCTTTCAATAGTTCAAAACAGTTTTCTAATTGAAATCCTTATACCTTTTCAAGTGTTTAATAGCTCTGCAGTTGTCTCTTCAAAAACACAACAGATAGATCATTACTGATAAAATATTACTGATAATATGATTTATTACTTAGCCGCATGACCACAGCAGAAAGTCAAGCCTAAGTCGTCTACAGTGTAAATGTAAAATTTAAAATGTAAATGATTACTTTTTGAGTTATATATATATTGTTAGGTAAATCCTTGCTGTTTTATTGTTTACTAATTGTTAATTTTATGAATCCAATGTTGGAAGTATAAGACGTACCGACGAAGTGAATTGCCTGTCACTTCACTGATGCTGCATCATTTTGGTCTTAAACAAAAAACGTTGAGTTGTGTGTGGAAGAACAAATCTCTTTCTGCCTCATCTAACATTAATCTTCCTGTGTCCTGGCGGTAGAGAAACTGAGAAACAACCAAACCAACGATTGTTAATGTGTAGTGTAATGTATTTCTCCTTTTCGATTTGCGATTATGTTTGTTTTATTTTTATTTATAATCAACACACAACATAAAGAGTTTGACATAATTTATGTCACATAAAGATAAGATAAAACTTAATTTTATAATTCGTAGTTCTTTTGTAGTTCCAAACTTTTGATGACGTGACGTAACGTAACACGTAATAAACTAACATGGCTATGTGTATGAATTCACGCAAAAATTTTTATTTCATTTATAATTTCAATCCATAGTGAAAGTTTTAAATTGCATGTTTATTATATTTTAGTGGATCGTTGAATTCAATTTGACTCAATATTTTATCATCTAGGCACTAGGTAAGCACAAATGGTTACCATTTGTGATTTGTGCTTACCTAGTGCCTAGATTAGATGATAAAATATTGAGTCAATTATAATTTATAAAAAAGTGTAAAGGTAATATATATTATAAATTAAATTAAATACGTAAAAATTATCATGATGCGCCAAAGAATTACGAGGACATGTCACAAGTCACATGTGGGCTTTTGATTTGTGTGATTAATTATGCTTTTGTTTTTAGTGTTTAGAGCTTAGTGATCGCTGACTTTTAGAACAAGACAATTTGGTTGGGGTCCCTCTCGAATTTGAAATCAGCATTGAAGGAACATCGTTTATTCAATTGTTGACGGTGGAAATCTACTCATTTTAACCATGTCTTTCTCAATTTCGAATTCAGTTAACACCGTGGATGAAGAAGATATGTGGATATCTCCGTCTCCTAGAACTAAAAGTTCTCAGATGTCTCAACCTGAGGCAATGAATATTTCTTTCGGTCCTGAAGGATTGTATGACGAGACTCAGGATGAAAGAGAATGGGACACCTTGCTTGGAGAGCTAAATGACTCAGTATATGACAATCCTGAACCTTCACAAGACACTACACCCCATACTCTTATTTATGACGGCGTGCGAATTAACTTCCCGTACAAAGCGTATGTAAGTCAAGAACAGATGATGCAAAAAATTATTCATGGTGTCAATAATGGGTTCAACTGTCTTCTTGAGTCACCAACAGGTAATTACTGTTTAAAATTAAAGGTATTAGGTAGCGAAGTTCGAAGTTGTAATCATTTTTTGAAATTATTTTGGAATCGGTTTGCAGGGACGGGTAAGACTGCAGCCCTGCTATGCTCACTTTTAGCGTGGCGACGATGGTGTTTTCAAGGTCATAATTATGCCCGTGTTGTTGAAAACGTTGAAAAAGCTGAAAGTTGTGGACACTGCACATGTGGGACTTTAGCTGATCCAGACAACCAAAAAACAGAAATAATTAAAAGTAAATTCGGAAATAAGTTTAAACTCAGGGTCATGACCTGTAAAACGTTACCTTCCGAAGAAGATAATACCCAACTGCCTAAAATTAAACCTGGTCCATGTAGCCCACCAAAGAAATCAAAAGTGGCTGATGATTCTGCTTCTGCTGATGTGAAAGATAAGCTCCTGACAGAGCTTTGCAGACACTGTATTAAAAAGAAGTTTAAAGATTGGCAGCCCCCGAAAATCTACTATGCAACTAGAACTCATTCTCAAATTACACAAGTAATTAAGCAACTAAAACAAACTAGTTACTCTGATGTCAAGATGACAATTTTGGGAAGTCGCGAACAAACTTGTATAAATGAAAAGCTCAAAGATGATCTGCAACTGGAACTTCAAAATAAGGAGCAATCTGAGCGTTGTAACATTAATGAAAAGTGTCGAATAATGAAGAGAAATTATTTTATTAATCTTAAGAAAAAGACCGAAGCAGCCATGCAGGATAAAGAGGTAGAGGTAAAAGACGCAAAGCCAAAACCACTAAACAAAATTGTTGGTAATTCTTCTAAGGAAGAAAAATTCGAAATATGTCCACATTTCAAGCATGGTGGGGAGTTTTTAACTACGTATCGGGCCCTTCATGATCAAGCTTGGGACATAGAAGATGCAGTTAAATTTGGGAAAAAATGTGGATTGTGCCCTTACTTCGGAAGTATGGCATTACATGAAGATTCAGAAATCATATTCTGTCCTTATAATTATCTAATTTACCCTCAAATACGGGATGGTACAAGTGTCAAGCTGACCAATAGCATAATTGTATTCGACGAAGCCCATAACATTGAAGACATATGCCGAGACGCTGCATCATTTTGTATAAATAACGAAACATTAGACCTTCGTGTGAGAATGGATTTCGATTATCCTTTACACGGAGATAGATTCAATAAAATTCCGGAATCGAAACGTCCAGCAGTCGAGCACTTTTCTTTTTCTCTTTTAACGCTAAGTCGTGAAATTCTTCAAAGTGGGAAAACTATTTCTGACTCAAAGAACGACACTTATCAGCCCTTGCCCTACGTTAGTTTCTTAGATAAAGAAATCGTTAGTTTGTTCGAAAAGGGGGGGTTTGGACCACAAACATTGGAGAAACACCGTGAGTTTTTTAACATTTTAAATGATAATAATGATGAGTTTGAAGAACCACCTAGCACTCAAAACAACCCACAAGAACCTGAACAGTTCAAGTTCAAGATAGCCTCTGAAGGAATAAATTTTATAAGCGAATTACTACGAGTTTTAAATTTCATGTTCGGCGATGACCTGAAAAATTTAAAACACTTTAAAGTTGTGTGTGTAAACACAGGAAAAATGTCATCTGTCAAGCCCCCGCAGCCTGAATCCAACCTAGTCACTGTCAGCCACCAAACTGATCAAACAGAACAGCGAAAAAATTATCTGATTGAAATATTATGTTTAAATCCAGCTTTGGCTTTTGAACCAATCAAAAACGCAGCGCATTCAATAATTGTCGCTTCTGGAACTCTAACTCCCTTAATATCATTTTCAAGCGAATTGAACACCCCATTTCAAGTAGAACTGTCTGCTGGTCACGTCGTGAGTCCTGATCAGGTGTGGGCTGGGGTCGTGAAATGTGGACCATCGAATTCTAATGTTGAATTCAACTTGAGTAAAAAGTTTCAGGATGATCCACAGATTCAGGACGAGATAGGTGATACAATTTTAAAAATCTGTGAAACTGTTCCACATGGAGTATTAGTATTTCTGCCGTCGTATGGATTGATGAACACATTGCAAAGACGATGGTCTTATTTTCCAAGTAACAACCCGTTGATGAACCGATTAAGAAATTTGAAAATTGTATATTTTGAAGAGGCCAGGAACAAAGAAATGTTTTTAAAAGACATGAAAAGTTACAAGGAGAATGTCAAAAGCCCAAATTCTAGTGTTAGCGGATGTATACTGTTTGCAGTTTTTCGTGGAAAAGTCAGCGAAGGAATTGACTTCGCAGATGAGCAAGCCAGGGCTGTGATAACAGTTGGAATTCCTTATTCAAACTGTTTCGCCTATGAAGTTGTAGGTAAAAAGTCGTATAATGACGCTCGACGAAAAGAATCGTCTTCTTCAGCAGGTGACAACAACGGGAAGAACCTGCTCAGTGGCCATGAGTGGTATAAAGTCCAAGCTTTTAGGGCGATGAATCAAGGTTTCGGAAGATGTATCCGACACAGAAATGACTGGGGTGCAATCATCATTCTCGAGTCGAGACTTAGTATCCCAGAAAATTCCAAATACTTATCAAAGTGGCTTGGTCAATATTTAGTAACATTTGAAGATTTTAACTCTGTCAAATATTCTTTGGAAACTTTTGTTAAACGCCAAGCAGATACAAGTAAAGAAGTGCCACCAATGGGCCAAGATAATGAAACAACGCTATTATGGAATATTGACCAATACGCACCTACACAGCGTGTCAGTACGCTTCAAGTAAAAACTTCATTAGCAACAGCAACGTCTTCTACATCAACAGCGATCTCCCGACCCAGTTCTGACGAGGCTATTGAATGTTTAGATGCTTCGGTGTTTTCAATAGAAGACTTCGATGAAGATGATTTAATTGCTGCTTCGTTACTTGAAGCAGAAGCTGTAGCTGTTGGACGAAGACAAGAACTACAGATGAATACTGATGAATCCGCAGTCTCTCATAGTGAGGGAAGTGAGCTCAGCTATCATTCAGATACCAACGCTGAGGCCGATACTTCTAATGAATTTATAATGGGAACTCCGTAAAGGTGCCTTATCTACTTTTTGTAGTGAAATTACCGGTTTCATTATTTTTATATAGTATACAAGACTGAAGTGTAGTTCTTTAAATTAAATTTCCAATGGCCTGTCATTAATTAAACTTTGGAGCTATCGATTCGGATTCGTGATATATTTCTTGATTTTGGAGTTCAAAATAGTTTTAAGTATTTTAGTACGTTTAAGGTGGACGAAGATGCAATAAAAAAATTAATTTAACGTATCTTATTATTAGCAGCACAGGATATTTATTTTTTTAAACTCTAACGCATGTTATATATTTTTAAGTTGATAAATTAGCTAATTCATGATTTCATTTCGTGTCATAAATTAAAATCTTTCGCAATGCACTTAAACTACATAAAAGAACGACGTACACTAATTTAGGTAATTATTATAACTTAAAATAATTCAAATAGTTAAGTTAACACTTTGGAAGCTATAGTACTGTGGACTTCTTTTTGAAGCATATTTTGGCTACCTTTTTGTAGGAAAAATCTATATGGTGATCGCGGTCATTTTCATTAAACTGGTATTATATCTTAAAACTATGATTCATATTTTAACGGATTTAATTTAAGATACTTAGGGCTTACTTGATAAAGAGTACAGATAGAGAAAACAATAAAAAAGATAGCACAAGACAATACGAGCAAGATTTGATTCACGATACACAACGGAATGTAAAACTAAACGAACATAATTCTTCGCATTCGCAATACAATTTCATAATAATTTACAATTTATATTAGATATAAGATTCGAAAACAAACTTATAAAGCACACGCGTTTGTTTACTTACAGTAGAAATTATTACAGTGGCTTCATACTATGAGGTCTAGTTAGTTTTTACAAAAACTACTGAAAATTTTTAGTGGTTAATTTTACAAAGAAGTCTTATAAAATAGTTTACAAATGCGTGTAAGTAAAATGAGTTGCGGTCATCTGAGGCGGAAAAGTGTGAGGGGGCATTTGTATCGTCATAGTAGTTCCTACTGGAATACTCGTAACTGAAGGACTTAAAACTTGAACCTGAACTTGATTTGAATGGGAAGTTTGTGTCTGTGAAACCATTTGCATCTCTGCTGGAACACGGATCAGATCAGAAAATGATTCTTTTCCATGAACTTTATTTACGTGTTGCCTTAGGTTATCCTTCCTATTGAAAGCTTTTCCACAGATTTCACATTGATGATCTTTTGTACCACTATGAACTAGTTCGTGGCTTATCAAATGTTTCCTTAGTTTGAATGCTTTGCCACAGTTGGGTAGAGTACAAACAAAGGGTCTGGCTACATCCTCCCTGTGTGTTCCTTCATGATCATTTAAATGATGGGCTCGTTTAAAAGTCAGACCACAAATGCTACAACAAAATGGCCTATCGGTTTTGTGAGTGACGAGATGTTGAGCCAAGTTACGCGGGTCACGGAATGTCTTTCCACAATCTGAACACATGAAGGGCTTCTCTCCAGTGTGGATTCGCTGATGAAGTCTGAGATACTCCTTGCGAGTAAATACTTTGTCGCATTCTGTACACTTATGTTCCATTACGTCTTTGATTTCTTTCTTTGGCTTTTTCTGTCGTCCTTTCTCCTCTGAATGAGTTGATTGCATGTGCCGAGTGAGAAGTTCGGCCCTGGAATAAATAGTTTATATATTATACGAATTTAAAATGTTATTATTGTTCTTTTAAATGAGCCGTAGCACGCTGAATTGAAAAATTTTACCTGGAAAAGACTCTTTCACATTTTGAACAAACATGTGGATTTTCAGTCGTATGTAGAAGCATATGACGCTTAAGACTTCTTGGTTGGAAGAATCGTTTTGTGCACAGAGCGCACCCATACTGAGGTTCCTCTCCATTATGGAACAGTAAATGAATATCAAGCTGCTTTTTTCTTCTATATTCCTTGTCGCAATGAGCGCATTTGTAAGGAGTAGGATCTGCTTTGCGTTTCCTTTCTCCTGGTTCCATTAGAGGATCATTGTCTTCAGTATTTATTTTATCTTGTTCAGTCTCTGCTTCACCGTCATGTGAGGAACCTTCTTCGTCAGACGACTGTTCAGCCTTTATTTGTTCTTGCGCGAGATCTATTTTATGAGTATCAACTAAATGGCGACGTAAGAATCGACCTTTGATAAACGACTTTCCACAGTGAATACAAAAGTTTATTTTTGCAGCATGGGTTAATTCGAAGTGAGATTTTAAACTTTCCAAGTCAGTCAATAATTCCCCACATTCAGGACAAGAATAGTCCACAGTAGACTTTTCGTGGACATCTCTTTTATGGCGCTTTAGATAGTAAGGTGTTGTAAACTCTTTACTGCAAACATCGCAACCTACAGGACCGTTTTCGATGTGCTGGCTTTCATGTCGCTCTAAGGCTTTCTGATTCATAAACCTTTTACCACATGTAGGACACTCCCTTTTTAAAGTCTTGCTCTTCTTGCCTCGATATTTCTTTTTCAGTACATCAGATTTTTTAGGTCTACCTACTTTTCTTCTTCCGGGAGGACGCCCAGGTGCCTTTTTGACCTTTGAAACTGCATGATTAGTTTTCAAATGCCGATGGAGTTCTTCAAGTGACTCGAATTCTAAATTTTAAAAAATCCCAGTGTTAGTCTCAATCCTCAAACTATGAATAATAATAATTTCGATGTGGTTATTAGTTCTTAGGTGCCCTCACCTTTCGAACATTTTGGACATTGAGATTTACTAAGATTATGGATGACCACATGCTTGTTCAAGGTTTTCAATCCTTTAAATGTTTTGCCACACTCAGCGTCTGGACATATAAATCGTCCTTCTCTATCCGTTTTTAAATTCTCTTGTTTGAACTCGATTTCGTCTGCACAAATGTCTGACAACTTTCTTAGTCTTAATGTTTCTTGTTTTACTTTAATTTCTTGGACTGAAACAAACATAGCCACAATCAGAAATATTAAGTGCGATACAATTATTGCTGCTACTCAACAAATTTTTCATACAGTCCTAAGTGTTGAGCATTACACAAGGACAAAAAAGCATTTTCAACAATTCTTACGTTCTTCTTCAGCATTAAAATTAGGGTCTTCTTCTTCGTCGTCTTCAAAAGTTTCGATAGGCTCTTCTTCTGAAGACTCCAGCTCTTCATAGTCCGATAGTTGCCTTTTAGCTGTTCTGGGTCGAGTTGAAACCCTAGTTTTACGAGTTTCTGAAGGAACTACCAGGGGAAAAAATCATAGATTAAATACAAATACAAGCCCTAATTCGTACATAAAGAAGACAAAACCAATTTTCTACCCTCAATTTCTTGTTCCAAATCCGATAACGAGTTCGAGTCCGAAGAAACATCAGACGCTCGATCATCCACAGCAAAAAACTTGTCATCATCCTCCGACTCAGACTCGTCCACTTCCATCTTCTCCTCCGTAACTTCCTCCAACTTGACACTCGTTTCCACAGGTCCATCCCCACGTATCTTCTTGGGACTTGGTTGTTTTCTTCTTGGTAAAGCTTTCTTTCTAAAATGAGTCCCTCTTTTCGCTCCCCCTGAATCTTTAAATCCCGAAGTACGGACTTTACCTTCCCTCTCATGAATCTGCACTTCAGGAAATGCATAGTTATGAAAATTATCTTTGTTTAAAAATTGCTTCATTCCTTTTGATATATACGATGCCTGTTCAGACAACTCATTGAATTCCCGAAAGGCTGAATACAAAGCTGTGAGTACTTCTGCACACTTTGAACAAAGTGCACAAGGGTCATCCTTATTCCATGTAAACGCATTTTTGCCACCATCATTGCGCCTAGTATTTCCCGAAGACTCTAAAGGTATTTCAAAAACAGTTGACAATGCTTGGAGTATACTGACACTACCATTCTCTTGTACTTTTTTCGGAGCGTCCACTTTGACTTTACTCGTAGCTATGCCAGAGTCATCCTGACTTTCAATCACATCATCACCCCCACGAGCATCTTTCTCAATTTCGTCAAACGGAGTAAGGTAAGGCTTCTTCTCTACAATGATATTGACACCCTCAATAAGTTCTTGTGTCTCCCCAGTCTGAACTTCGACCTGAATTTGCTGGAAGTTATGATGCTCATCTTCCCCTACCCCAAGTACCGAATCCTCCAACGAGTCATGTATCACCTGTGTCTCTTGAAGTGAAACAGGCAATGTGACAATTCCATCTTCCACACTATAATTTGATGCCAATCCTAAAACTATTTCTGATACTTGTTCCGGCTCAGAATGATCAGCCGCCTGGGTCACATCTTCATCATCACTTTCATTTTCATGATATCCTTCTTTTTCATTACGGTTTTGACTATGTGCCCCTGCTACGGCAATGGTCGTCACTCGTTCGGACTCATTCTCAAATGTTTTGAGACAATTTGCACAACCAGAAAGTAATTCCTTCAGAGTTCCCATTCTATCCTATAATGAAAATTCAGAACAAACATTAATTTACATTCAATTTACAAGTCTTTCAAAGTGCCCCAAGGCCAATTTTACAAATGTTGACATTTATATTTTTCACTTTTTAATGCGTTGTCTTGTGTGCTACGCCCCAAGTGGACTAGCCGGACCAGTTTGAGTTTTTAATGATAATTTTTGGGTAGCATATTTTCCCCCATAATACACAGAATAGGCTTTAAGAACTTCCAGCTATGGCAGACTTTTAAAAATTCGAATTGATTAAACATTTAAAATAAAAAAGTATGTTTTTTCAAAAGATTACAAGGCAGGGCAGTGGCAGCAACTTGGATTTTGCCACTCAACATTCTTGGCTTCACATTTGAGCTATTGGAAAAATCTCGAGTTTGTGTTATTTTGGTGAGGTGTATGCTTGCTGGTTACGGTGCTACATGCGTATTTCTTAAATCTTATATGAATTTAGTAGCAAGGAAATGAAGGACTGAAATTGCTTGTTCAAAAAATTATTTTAATTGTTAATTAGTATTAATTTATCCTCCACAATCGATGGAATAATTTAATGGTTTTTTTTACTCATTCGAGATTATGATATGATAATCTAAAATTTGATGTTCCATGAAGAGGAATGAGAGGAATTTATGATTTTGATCATGTAGATTTCCTGCAAAATTTTTATCCTTCTGATAAATGCATTTTTTCTGAACCTTAGTGATTAGTGGGTTAAAAATATTTTAAAATGAATTAAGAAATTAAGATTCGCGATCAAATCACAATTATCACAAATATGATTATATGCGAAAGTTTTAAAAAACAACCTAACTATTTTTAATACTTCATTAGTTCCCCGCAACATGCAAAATCTCATTTTTCAGGTATTATGGAACTGGAATGTTTGAAAAATTATCAAAAATACCTACTTAATTTTGAAGTTTGTTAAAGCTTTCGATAAATGGGTGTTTATTCGTTGACATTTACTGTTGGGTTTCAAGCTACGTATTATTATTACTGCATTGGCAAGTACGGCAATGCTGGTTTTTAAAAACAAAGTCGTGATCCTTTTTAAAATTGTTTGGATGATCTTTATTGATCATTTCTACAGCTCTCTGCAAAGTGTCTTCAGGAAATGAACGAGGTGACTTGCAGTCGTACTGAGAAATTCCAAATGTATATTTCGGAAGATTTCTGGAAGTAGTAAAAGGACTAAGAATTAAAATTGAACTTTCAATACTTTTAAAATTTAAAACGACTAAAAGTTTTCCAATAGGAACATTTTCAAATGGTTAATAATTTACTAATATAATATTTTTTCCTTAATACTTACTTGTTGTCCGACATCTTTCGTTTTGATTGCATGGATTTCGATTTCATAATATCCTCATTCCGAAATAAACATCTCAATTCCATTAGAGAAGCAAATAGTCTATTGCAATATGATCTACGTATTGGAAACATGTATTTTGTATTTGAATCTAAAGTATTTATGGTATTCGAGCGTATTTGTCTATTTGTTTAGAAATTTACGTTACAAGCGTAAGTTTTATACCTCTTAAGATTTACTTCTGCTTTCAATCTGCCGAGAAATACGGACCTTCTTAGACATTCTATGAATTTGGTGTTAGGAAGCCTGCACCAAAAAATCAAAGATTCAAGATAAGCAATGTGTCCTACCTCTCTTCTAGTCTTGGTCAGTCCAGCATTTTGTTGAAGGCCCTGTTTGAATAATCCAATCATATATATTTTCATGTATAAGAACCAGGCAGTTAAAGTAATTTATGTAAGCACCTTGATATCATCTACAGCCAAACCGATAAGCAAATTGGTAAGTACAATTGTGACAAGGACAACAAATGCCCCGTATAGAACATGTCCAGTAATCGGATGAATCAAATCTCCCGAGTGAGTTTTAAAAATAAAATCTTTTGTTTCCTGTCCAGTATGATCACCGTAAAAAAAATCTCCATAGTCCACTTCACCAGACATCATCGTTATAACTTTAAGGATTGCTCTAGGTATAGACTGAAATGGTGGATACTGTAACAGAAACAATATTTGTTGAATCGAATAGATTCTTTA
>JAQFYJ010000716.1:0-11703 GCA_034694685.1 Isotoma anglicana | reverse complement strand
TTAAAATTAGGTTAAAACTTCCCCCTTAAACTAAAAAAAACCCTATAAACCCTAAAAACCCAAAAAACCCCTAAAAAACCCATAAAACCCGGGGTATTGGGTTTTTTTTCGAATAAAACCCCGGGTTTGTCGTACCCTGCCAGCTGGAGTCTTTTAACGGAGCGTCAGTTGTCTACACGTAACTGATCGCTTGAATATTCAACTTGACATTGGTGGTGACTTTGGAGCTGACCCCAACAATTAGTTAATCCAACAAGTGTGCCCAAAATAGATGGGCCTTCTGCGCTTGCAAAGCTATATGTCCGTTTAGGCTGATATCTGTACCATTTTATATTGCCTCTTAATTATAAGGCTCCAGCGTTCTTAGAACAGCAGTTTACTGCCTCTTTGGACTTCGTAGCATCTCGGAGAGTCTGATCTTATCAATTTTCTTAGGACCGAAGCTACTTTTTTGTTTCTTCTTCTTCATGGTCGTCATCATATAGTTTCATTGCTCTATAAACTAAAGTGTCTCTGGCAGAAACTTTATGACATCTTCGATGTAATGAGTTAAAATGCAAGGAGTTTTCCCTGTGTGCTTGTTTTCTATAAATATGGAATACCTCATACTTAACTTTTTAAACTCAAATTTATTTATGTAATTTAAAGTTCCAGCTAGTATGCCATGTGCTTGCAATATATGCATTTGTATTATGGTCTTTGGTCGTCTGTCTACTTACTTTACTATCTCTGTCTTTCTTTACTATTGTTCCATTCACCTTGACCAACTATCATCCTAAAATTATAAATATTACTTTCATGCTCGATTATTTGTCTTCCATTCTTACTAATTTACCCACAAATTTCCATCTCTGTATATGATATAATTCGCTCCATTGTACAGTTGAACACTTCTTAACCCATGATATTATGGATTGGGCATTTTTTAAACTCGCTGTAAAATTACAATTTTTGTATCCTAGATTTAGCATAAATGAATAGAACAAACAATCTTAAAAATATGGACACATTTTATTAATTGAGATTTAATAATAGGTTACAAGTGTAATGCAGAAGAACAAGATTTTTCATATTGTGTATTTGTTCTAATCATTATAAATTGAAAAATATTTTGAATAGAAAACTTTAATGATTTTACCAACAATAAGAACTTACTGAATTCATAAAAGATGCAACAATTAAAAAAATTCAAGCTATTCAAAATTATATTATAAAAGCTAATGTTATCAGAAATATTTAATTACAAACAATTTAATGTATGGATATAGAACTAAACTGTGAACTCTTTCTTGAATGTTGCTTTGCATGGCATTAAACATAAAAACATTGTTTGGTCAATATTAACTGTTTAAGATCAAATGAAAACTACAAAATTATACCAGCTGTGACCCACATAAATCGTGAAATAAAACCATTTAAATGAAACATTACGTTTTTTTACCTCACCAAAAACTATATTACGGCGCATAGAGTTACTTCATTATTTTCTTACAGCATGACATTGCTATATTTTTTAATTCTTGTTGTAAATGGTGGCAATTGGTGCATGGAAGAAGATTTGTAATTTAAAGTCATTAGATCCTTAAAAGTGCATTAGTAATTGCATTACAATACCTTGTGACATTAGATGTTATAGTGGACAAGTTCTGATAATACCAATTTAAAATATTTGAATTCAATTGGTCTGACAATTCTTAGATATTGAATTTGTAAATATTAAATCTTTTTGATGTAGGCATTTCTTTCTTTATATTTATTAAGGTGTATCCCGAAAGTTACACAACATTTTAAATGCTGAATCTTGATAATGTTTTCCAATATTTTTAATATGTAGTTTTTTCCAGAGACACGTGCACGCCCACCGCCACATAAAGATACGCGATGGCCGATAATATGACCTAAAATAGAAAAACAACATTATTTAAATATTTAAAATTAACCACATCAAACGGGTAAAACCAAGTAGCAGATTCAATTCTTTTAAAACCTTATTTATATTTCAGTAGTAAATCTTGAAGGAATAGAACATTTAAAAACTTAATTTTAAAACACTGAAACAATCCCATTAACTCAACTTGAAATTTGGCCTTTTTTAACTTAACTGATATTGTACGACAAAAACAGTTATGAAAGTTGAATTTCTGACATGAAATAGATATAAAATTATGTTACACATTTTTTAGCTTATGAGCACTTTGAAGCACTTCAAAGCGTGTACGGTAATTATGTTGCGCGCGCATCCGATACAGAATAATTTGGGTATGAAGCGGCAGATTGCCAGTGGCATTTTGCCGTGGCCAAATCGGTCATTGACCATTTTGCCATCTGAAAAAGCTTATTTTGCCGGATTTTTCTGTCCTTTTGCCATTTTGCCATCATACCATTTTGCCATTTGACCGGTCAAATGATGACCAAAGTGGTCAAACTTTAAACCCTGAGTAAAATTGTAATAAATTTTAGATGTAAGATTATCTCTAGTATGATTTGAATTCCTGGATATTTTTAGATATTGATATGATTTTTATGAATTTTGTGCTTTTAAAGTACTTTAAAGTTATCGTGAGCACGAACGGGGCTCTTTAATCGCGCACAACACAGTTGAGTTTATCAGGTTTTGTAGATTTGAAGTCATGTATAATGTTACAATAAGTAAGAATTTGTGAGATTTTATGGATTTTGTTTTGAGTGAAAGATGTTAATTTTATTGAGAGAATTTATGGATAATAAGTGATAATGTAAATGTAATTTTGTGTCTAGTGTTCAAGGACTTTTGACATGAGTTCAGTTCAAGTTCAAGTGTTAGTGTATTTCTATTGGTTAAAAGGTGATGTGGTTCGAGCGGACTTATTGTTCATTGGATAAAATTAATGTAAATTAGTAGGGAGTGATTATTTTTAACTAAAAAGTTAGTGACCTCAAGTTTTAGGCGTTATTCTGTAAAGTCAATCTAGCTTGTGAAAAGTGGAAGTTTGAGACTTTAGTAGACAGTCAGGTTTTGGGTAGAGCAGAGCTCTCATTTTTAGACTGACTTGATATTTTGTATTTAATTGGATTTATATTAGGAAATAAATTTGACACTAAATTATTGTAAATTAATACATTGGAATTTGGGAGTTCACTTTTATTTTGTCCATATATTTAGACCCGAACTCAGAAACATTCGGTCGCGAATTTAGGAGTGGTACGAGGTTTCCGGGTAGGAATAATACTCACTCACCGATAGGCTTTTCCTATCATTTCTAACATATAACCTGATTTTTATGAATTTTACCGCCCATGGCTTACAGAAGTGCGACAGGATCGCTCCATCGCAATGCGCTGATTTTAAATACCAAACGTGACATGGACGGTTGGGTTTAGTTATTCCAAAGCAAAAAACCGCTTCTCAATACGAAAATCTAGTTGTGAGAAAAATACGATAACAGACGCACAAACAGACGGTCAGACCATTTTCATAAACCATGAACATGAAATTTATGTAGTTAATGGAATATGATCTTTTCAACATAAAATTCATTTAGTTAAAAGAACATAACTTTACCGCTTTGTTGACAAGAACATAAATTTTTCGAACTAAAATTAATCTAGTTAAAAGATTATTAAGACACGGAAGCTACTTTATGGATCACTTCGTCTGTGTGTCTGTCCGTCACACCGATAACTCAAGAACGAAATGAGATATCGGGTTGAAATTTGGTGTACATGTTTTAGACCCCTATAGCTTTCATAAATTCAGAGATGGGCTTAGTAGGACTACTCCCAAGGTCACAATAAAAAGGTCACATTTCTGACCCAATGTTAAAGATAGGGAAAAAAATTTCGTAATTCCTTCTCCTCCACTACCGCATGGTTTCTATGAAACATAGGCACCCAAATAAAACCCAAAGGGACCTTAAAATATCTAACCACACCCCCAAATGGGCAAAATGAGATTATTGGTTTAAATTACATATATGGAAAGGGCAATAGGTTTAAACATAAAACAAGTATCCCACGACCCTAACCACACCCCCAAAGGGGCAAAATGAGATTATTGGTTTAAATTACATATATGGAAAGGGCATTAGGTTTAAACATAAAACAAGTATCCCACGACCCTAACCACACCCCCAAA
Organism: Isotoma anglicana; assembly: GCA_034694685.1. Classification (NCBI taxonomy): domain Eukaryota; kingdom Metazoa; phylum Arthropoda; class Collembola; order Entomobryomorpha; family Isotomidae; genus Isotoma; species Isotoma anglicana. The sequence continues at coordinate 7,589 of JAQFYJ010000716.1, read as the reverse complement.
GGGGCATAATGAGATTGTTGGTTTAAATGTCACATATGCATGGAAGAATAGGTTTCTAACGGTACTTTACGGTTTCTTATGGTACTTCATGGTTTCTAAGGGTATACTTTATCATTTGTAAGGATACTAAAAAGGTCACAGGGGTCAAACATGCACCCCTTCCGCTCCGTTTTTACCCTGTTTTACCAGGTTTATTAATTTTTCAACATGAAATTCACGTGCTTGTTGACAAGAAATTGTATTTTTAACATGAAATTCACATTTTTGACAAGACCATGAACCTTTCAAAATGAAATTTACGTTGTAGAAATCAACGTAAATTGAAAATGAAATTCATGTTGTTGACAAGAATATGAACATGGCATGACATGAGAAATCGTTATATGACATGAATAACTGCATAACTTGAAAGGCACTGTGCTTTGGATACGCTCATACATGCATTGTATGCATACATTATGCCTAAAAGTTATCATTAATTTATTGAATATTTATCAAAAAGCATTACTTTACTCACCTGTACGCAAAACGAAAAATTGAGTGCCACGAATCCACTAATTGTTAATCCAATCAATGAGTGATTGAACTCATTCATCGGGAACCATGTTTCTGGACGCAACTGGTTTGGTAGCAGTGATTGGGTTTTAAGGGAGAGGGCATAGTTTGCGAATTCATCAAACTGAAAAAATACAACCAAAACTTAATAGGGCCCGATTTAGAGTCGTTAGATACTTTATGTGAATTTCTCACAAAGTATCTGACATCATGATTCATGATATGGACAAGCGCTATTGTTTACTATTGTGAATGGAAGGCTCATCATGGTGGGAATGTTTTTATTTCCATCAACTCAAGTTGAAATATTTGTAACTGTTTAAAATGCCCAATGTAAACTTAACCAATTCTACTGGGACAATTTTTGACCTAATCGTTTAAAATTGCAAACGGTTTTCGTTTTTAAAATAAATATTTTTCGAATTATATTTTCTTTCGTAGGCATTTGAGTATACGAGACAAAACATTTAAGTGAGGGAACGAGTGTTTCGAATTTTATTGCATCGTAGACTAACACTGCTGTTGCTATGGAATTTGGACTTGTTGATTTTTCTTATTCCTTTCTGGCTGTCGTCATTTGACTTTTCGGATGCATCATGAACGAGAATGCAGAGTTTATTTTCTACTCCATAGTTTATACTCTGGACTGTGGTTATGTAAATCGTCAAATCAAAACGATGCAATGTATTAGCTGCAAGTTTCAGTGTCAGATTATCACAAAAGGTTGTAATGTAATGAACAAAGTTGAATCTTAAGGATTGCCTCTGTAATTATGTTGTTTTATTAACAGAATTTATTATGGAACATGAATTATAACTAAACAAACTATGTCAAAAGGGTGTAACCAAGTAGTGGAACTCATACGTTTATAACTTTTGTTGAAAGACCAGATTTGAAGTTCATGTGATACATGATTATATCAAAGATTTAACAACATATGTAATAACTAGATAAGACAAGGCCCCCAGAAACTACAGAAACCGATTTAAAAAAGTGACCTCCATGTAAAGAAAATGAAGGTGCACTTTTCACCTATGGAAACTAAAAAAGGTCTTGCCGGTGAAAATGGGAATATTTTATTGCAACGCCAAAGCCACTGCATGCAGGGACTGAGAGTTTATGGGGGAATTTATCCTTGTCCTTTCTAAAATATCGAACTTGGAATTTCAAAGTTGGAAATGTTCAACCGATTATCATGTTTTTGATGAAAATCTTTTGTCATCAATTGAATGGATGTAGATCTAACTAATTAAGCAAATGAACCTATTAGCTTACAATAATTTAAAAGCGTTCGTTCACATTGTTAAAAAGGGAATAAGAAATAGTTTTTGATTATAAGATTTTCTTGAAAAGATAAATTAAAGTCCATTATTACTCCGTCAAAATTCCTACCGGTACTCATACACAAAATCAATCTTGTTTTGGCCTTCCAGTCATCGTCAGTACGAGAGAAAAGTCAAATGATAACTGATTCTCTATTTGAAATTATTCATACGTAAATACCATGTTTTTAAAAATTTTAATGCACTTTTGAACTGTCGAATGCAATTTACAACCTATTAGCTAAATTTCTATTAAGGAGAATCTCTCTGAAATAGTTGGCAACACCATAGGTCATCTGGGGTTGCAGCCGGATGGAGTGACGTACATAACACAACCATAAATGAGCTTCCATTGAATAGTTAAACTTTTTTAAATTTCCTTAAAAACGCTTCGTTTTTTTCCCATTTGCTGCCACTTCCGAAAATAGCCACGTTTGCAATATGGTTACCTGGTGCATTAAATGCCCAAATCTTTCATGTACCTTCTCCATGTTTATTGTAAGTCCCAACTTAAATTTCTCAATCCTCATGCTAGCATTTTACTTTGCATGAGGATTTACTGGGTGGGGGGCAAAATGTGGACAAAGGGAAAGTGGACGTCATATTAATGGACAAAAAAATAATGGGCAAATTTTTTATAGACAGAGAAAATAAATGTACATTAAAAAGATGGACATTTATAATAGTGGACATATAAATTCAAAGACAAAAACTATAATGGACACAAAATATGATGGATATGAACATAAATGGAATACAAACTAAAAAAATGCTTTAAACCTTTCAGGCTATTAGGGCTTTTTGTAGGGTGACTATCGGTCAAAGAAAACATGCTATAGTGAAGAAATAGTAATTAAAAAAACGTGTTTCATCTATCTTACACGTTGGGTCGAAAATGTGACCTTTTCATTGCGGACTTGAGGCTGGTCCTCAGGGCCAATCTGCAACCTCATCTAAGGTATGGTGGTCTAAAGCAAGTGTATCAAGTTTCATTTCGACATGTCAATCCGTTCGAGAGTTATATTTTCCACGGACACACAGACGGACCAAACGTTATTATAAAAGAGCTTCCGGTACTGACACGATCCTGAGTTAATCGGTTTATTTGAACACGAGAAATTGAATACGACCCGACTTATAGCTAGGGATGTACCATGCCCTCATGCCCAAGGCATGTGGGCACTAGGCATATGCCCAGCTTTCACACGCCATAGGGCACAAAATAGGGCATCAGGGCATGCCCTGGGCAAAAAAACATGCCTTAGGCATGCCTTACTCAAGTAATAAGCCAACCAGCGCTCTCCTGAACGAAAATAATCTATGAATATGTTTATGAAAGTATTTACTTAGCAAGTTGATTTGAATTTTAACAGTCTCTAATGGATTGCTAATATTTTTACCCTCTTGAATTTTATAATATTTGGATTTTGTAAGTAAAACCGATGATAAGAAATATAAATATAAAGTTATTCTGGAGGGGACAGTAAGCTTATTATTTCTCCATTGTTTGTTGCTAATTCACAATGAAATGTAGGTAATGTAATGTCGATGACTGCAAAAGCAGGCAGCGGTTGATTTTATATTCATAGTAAAGATTTAATTAAGACTTTGCTGGTTGAATATGATTCGGACTAGACGTGGAAGAAAGCGGGAAAATGATGCTCCTGCTTCTACATCTCAAACTAAGCGACGAAAAAGACTGAAAACTATTTAATAAGTGTATATAGAAAGTACTGCAGACTTCCTATCCTTCAAACTACTTCAAGTGTACTTCAAAAATACTATACTTGTTTGAATTTTTTAAGTGTATTGCCAATTATTAAGTTTGTTCATTTTAATAATTGTCCAGTAATTTTTTTGGCCACTATTATGACTGTCCATCATTTGTGATGTCCATTAAAAAATGTCAATTTAAAATTTTGTCCATTATTTGCGCTGTCCATTATTTTTTTGTCCATCAATATGACGTTCACGTTCACTTTGTCCACATTTTGCCCGGCTCCCGGATTTACTGAATCAGAATCGGAAAGGCCATATCGATTTCTATTTTCTATAGAATGATATTATACTTTGATTCCTTAAAATAAATGCAGCCGGTAGCTCTAGTGCAGATGTCGGGTTTTCTAGTTTTGACGAACGGCCATTTATCGCCATTCGCAAGTGGCAGTTAACGTTTAACCATATTTCTTATAGTACTTACTTTGTTGTGTCCCAGGGAACTTAAAATTAAAAAGACGCCAAATCGCGATAAATATGTCGTTCCTTCAAAATTGTCCAGAAAGGTGAATTGTGTCGATGATAGATAATAAATAAACGCTGTTACCCCATTTAAAACATAAATCATAACAATTCCTGAAGTGGATTTAGATATTATTTCAGTGAAAGAAATTGTTTCCATTAAAACGCTTTGGATCGACTTAATAGCATTAAGTGGAGCATGTAGATTTATTACTAAATCGTCTAATTGCATTTTAGCAACTTCTACTGCATTTATTATTGCAAGGAGAACCAGTATACCTGCAAATAAAGGTACTAACTCAGCTGCGTATGAGCAAAGCATTTTAAAAATAAACATGAATATAAAACAGCTTCCCATAATAATATCTTCAGGATTCTCAACAGTTGTATTTGAAACACTCTCATTTCTTTCCACGATGAAAAACAATTTTTTAAATTCCAAATTGTTTTTCGCAAACAATAATTTCTTGATTGGGTAACCGTCCAGGTTTTTATTTTCATCCAGCGCCGTTGTGGACATAACAATCAGTATAAGTCCTATGGCACTAGTAATGGTTATGCAGGTTACCAGGACTCCGAGTAACTGAAACAATAACATTTACATTTATTTTCACCAATGGGTTTATCAGGCATTCACGAAAACATAAGGCAAGGCTTGCTTTAGCATTAAACAAACCAAACGAGAGCTCGCATCAACTTTTAAAAATAATTAACGGATTTGTTAAAACGTATAGACAACTGCTTGATACACATTCCAGAACATTGGACCAAAATGCAGTATAAAAGATGCTATAAATTAGTACAATGGTGTGCAGTTAATATGGTAACTTGAATCGAAAAATGTTATCAAACGCAGAAGAAATTTAAAAAAAATTAATCCCTTTATTCCTTAATTTGGGATAACTCTCAGCCTTTCAATTCTTATTCCACTAAAAATTGTGCAATCAAACAAATTTCCATTGCTTTGAATTTCTTTTGTATTCGAATTCATATTATATAGGTAATAATGTCTTTAAAACAAAACCTTCAGTTTAATTTTAATTGGTGGTATACATACTTGAAACGGTATGGTCTTACTGAAATATAACTTATTGAATAGTTCAAACTAAATAAATAGAACCAAAAATTTCCCAAATATAATAAATAGATAAGAACCCTCTGAAAAAACAAATTACTTTCAAAACTGTTAAGAAAATCCCCCAACGTTAACAAAATGAGGATGAACTTTTCACCTATGCAAACAAAAAACTCCTTTCCGATTAAATTAAGAAATGTACATATTTTATTGTAAGTTTGTATTGTAACTTTGTAACTTGTAGGGATTAGGAATAGAGACATGTTTGTCATAACAGTATCTCTTCGCTAGAAAGACCTTCTGCATGCTTTTGATATTATTTTAGACCTGAATCTTTAGATATTTTTTTAAAAAGAGTTTCGACAAAAATGCAACTACAAATTTCTCAAACATTATATTGGTTACATCTGTCTGTCTGCAAAGTAATGATTTTTTGTACAGCTCAAAGTTTTGTACAAGTGTACAAGTCTGAAAAAAGTTTCCCATCATGCTTATTAAATTATTTCAAAATTAACTCTAAAAAGATCTGAAATACTACCCCTAAGTCTAAATAGTTCATTCAAAAGACTCGAGGTTTGCTTAAAATAACGCTAAACAAAATAAAACGTCCAATGCAGCTTTCGATAGAGCTAACCAGTTTGATTCATACAAATTTTCGTGTCCCTGTTGTTCAGTTTTGCATATAGATTCCTAATTTTTTTCTAACTTTGTCTAAATAAAAGATTACAAAATTAGAAGACAAGTTAAACCTATCTGCACGACCCTCCTATCCCACACGCTTCAGTCTATGATCGCAGGATAATTTAATACGCACTATTGTTGTTTTCAAAATGCAATAAACAGCAATTGTGAACTCTAATTCGATTTAAAATTTAATTTCATTTATAATAAATCTTTACTTTAGCAGAATTTTGAGGGTCTTTGAGCTTTTTAGTCGTTGGGTCACTTCAGTTAATAAACATTTCTAACTTCCAAACTCATTGAGGGTTTCATGTATAATTTATCAAGTGTTATGTGTGTTCATCACCCTTGTTATCACACTATAAAAATTGGATGTAAATTGTTTTTTGTTCACAAATTGTGATCTATTCAAAATTATAAAGAGAATGTGCTGTAGATGATACCTTCTTATTTGTTTTAGCTAATAAAGCTAAAACCGCATTGGTAAAAGACTTTTAGCAAGAAAGTTTTTTTGTGTAATATTAATACTCTTGGTAACATATGGGGGCCAACAAAGAAATTTTTTTGGCGTTTCATAGTTTTATATGCGAATTGTTAGATTTGACATCTAATGTTTTCTTAATCCTATTTAATGATTTAAAGAATAATTTGAATACTATCCTTACTATGAGACCCGTACTTAGACATTTAAATCTAATTATAGATTCGATTTCCATATTTAGCTGCCGAAAGTACCTTTGAGCTACCACGTCAATACATAAATCACTGAACCTACGAGCCTTGGTTGGGTCATGTTAAGTCATGGTTTGGTAAAACGCCATATAAATATTTCAAGAATTGAAAAATTCAGAAATATTGATAGAAAATGGTTTTTTACATGGGGGTCTATTTTCTTGTTGAAAAGGGGTTATTATCTTATCAAGCTACTATAGTATAGTTATAAAATCTTTTAAAATTTCCCGGAATCTGAAGTTTTGAAATGACCTGCTTATCTCGTTTGTTTTCAAAAAGATGTAACATCTGAGTAAATGACTTTAACGTTTGTGACTTTATAACTATCAATAACGAATCTCTGCAAGTGCGGTCGCGTAAAAGTTTTGTTTATAAACTAAGAATATGATACCTTTTCTTCACGTCGAGAACTTCTTCCCCATAAAACATTTTTTGATTCGACAAATTTGATGAATTCAAGAGCTCGATCCCCTCCAGAAAAGACATATCTAGTGAAGGAAATGTATCCAAGAAGAGCAAACAGAGCATCTGCGATTATGAAATAGTTCTCTGGATGTTGTTGCACATTTTTCATTTTATCAATCCAAGTAGTCAGGAAATTATGGGTGGCCATAAAAATTGCCGTGCAATGCACCAGTACACAAATAATCTGAAAATGCAAATATCATAAAGTTTTGAAAATATTTATTTAAGGAATTAGTAAAAGTCGATGAGAATATTTTACAATCTAAAATTGCGTAGAAAAAAAACAACAAAGGACAAAGATTCTACTTTCAAACCATTGATACCTACACGTTTAGTTTTCGAAAGCCATAACTAGGCTAGCATGCATGGGTAGGTCAAAGGTCAAATTTCAAGTTGTGTGCTTTTAGATAGGATTTCAGTATCATTATAACGTAGTAGTACGTTGGTGACAGGACAACTCATCCCCCACAATTCATCCCCCACATTTCATCCCCTACACAACTCATCCCCTACACATTTCA
>JAQFYJ010000715.1:0-11720 GCA_034694685.1 Isotoma anglicana | reverse complement strand
TGTGTGGGTGGGTTGGGTAGTAAGTAGTTCTCTTGTTCTTATCTGTCATCAGTTCATCACATTATTCACATCCCAAGATGATATTTTTATCTTTGTAACTTGTACTTTGTTCATTCATACAGATTCCATACCATTTGGCTTGGGCTTAATTTAAGCGAATATACTATGTGGGAAGATGTCTCTGGGTGTGGGATAGGAGGGTACAGACCAGAATTGCATAGAAGGCCGATATTATTATTATCCAAAGTCGATCCTTTTGGTTGGTTGGAAAATTCAGAATTTTATAGATCTTCATCAAAAAGGATTCATTGATATCTAATTTGAATCATCAAATAGTGAATAGAAAGAATGTCAAACAAATGAAGGTGTCTTGACCAACAAGTTAGAGGGACCCTTCTCACTCATCATCGATTAGTTGTGTCTCATTCTTTCGGTCAATTTCCAAGATCTCCAATTAATTCATTCGGTCAGTCTCACTCACTCAGTCAGTCATTTCATTTACAAATTTTAAGAAATTAAGTACCCGTTGACGTCATTCACTGATGAATACAAATGACGTATTACCATTACCAACAAATGAATTTTTTGACGTTTAATCATCATCATCGCATCATCATTCATCATCTCTTATAATTAAAAAAACTTAAATTCATATAAGAAAGTTTATGTACAAAATTCATTTAAAAAAATGAATCGATCTGACACGTCTTCTAAAAAAATTTCAAATGACGAATACCATCCTGACTATAATAATTCTACCGATGAAACCCACATCAATATCAACATTGTTAACGTCAAGACCATCGCTTCTGCTCACAACCAATATTATAGGAAATTATGAACTAGAAAAAGATGAAAAAAGATGAAGAAAAAGTTAATCAGTTGTTCCTACTCTTGTTCTTCTAGTGAAGTTAAGTTTTTAACAATGAACGCGACGAAACTGCAAAAACTTATTGTAATAGGATGGAGAAGATACAGTCTGGATTTGTAATTATAAAAAGACTTTTTACTAAAAACAACATTAGACCTGTCAAGTGTTTGTGATTTAAGTATTGATTAGGATTAACCAAGATAAGGATCGGAGGTGGTCAACCTTTGACCTTTGATTCAACCTTTAATCAATTTAAAATTAAATCCAGAAAAACCACACCTCTTCAACCCTATTACCATAGCTATCACACGTGACGAAACTACTTCATACTTGACATCTTATGCTTTAATGCTATTAATTGATCTTTCCGCTACGCTATATGGAATCATCGTCAAGAATAAATGGAATTAAAAATTATGAAATAATAACTTCCAGGGATAAATAAATAAGTCATATATTGATCGTCCTAGAAGAACAATCGTTCGCAACTTCAAGTAATACGGATGTATACGATTCTTGTAGCATTTTGATATTTTTATGACTGTAAAATATTAGGGAAACAAACATTCTATAATTGTAATTCGTACAAAGTAAGAACCTCATGCAGAGAATCCTTATCTTGAGTAATTGAACTGTCTACTACAGCCACTGACTATTTAATGACGTTTCATTTACTGAGCAAATTCCCTGTTTTTTCATAGAAATTTTAGGAAAGTAAAAAAGTGTTTTATCTTCCGCCGAATCCCATCCAATCCATCCGAATTTCCAAGGAGTTCTTTCACGAGAAAATTTTAAGAAGGTGTTTCCGGTATTACCAGATATTTTTTGTAACGTTGCAAGGGCCAACACATCAACCGATTGACAGTAAACTAGGGTTTTCATGTGGAGTATGGTTTTAGTGTAACGGAGTTACATTTTCTCAGTCTGGAACACTATCTATAACATTTAAGTAAGACATTTACTAGGTGGAAAATATTACCTTTGTAAAAATATAAAATGGATATGATAAATGCTTATGATGGTTATTTGTAGTTTCTGATTTAAAAAAAATTGTTTTTCAGGGTATCAAGAAAACTCTCAAACCCACACCTGCCATAATCTATCTATTCACTAAATTTCATTCTGAAGTAAAAGATAAATATAGAAGTGGAAGAAGATAAGCATTTTTATTACTGAAAAAAGATGAAGAACCAGATTCAGATGACTGATTGTGAGTCTGGTGCTGTAATTAAGAAGAGAAAACCGACTGATTAATTAAGAATAGAACACAATATATAAGAAAGAGGCAGTGAAAGAAGAAGTGTGGAAATGGCACACTCTCTGATTCAAGGAAAAAGATTCTTCTGTCGAGAATGGGTCTTTTCCAAGATACTTCATTGTTTAGAAAATTTGCAGCGTCGAGGGGAAGAAGAGAATGCTGGCCGGAGTGGGATGGGAATCTTAATTCTTTCTGGTCCGGGGGGAGGGAAAACAGCAGTTTGTTCAGAATTAGTTACCCCTACTGTACCTCATGGGAAACAATTAACGTTGAGAAAAAGACTACTGGCATATCACTTCTGTCAATCTCATGATCTCAATACCCTTTCAGTTGCGGACTTCATTGTTCATTTAGTCCAGCAACTGATGGAAACCTCCCTTCTCACTGGTTATACAGAAAAAATAGAAAATGAAGATGTTAGTCTTAAAGCAATAGGCGATGATCCAGATGCAGCTTTTAAACGACTTATTGCATTTCCACTTCTTGAAATTGACTCGCCGAAACACTCATGTTTCCTTCTGGTGGACTCGATGGATGAGACATGCATCACTGCTCATCATCCCTATCCTTCAGTTCCATCGTCCAAAACTTCCGTTAGCAATACAATTGGAGAATTACTCGGAAACAATTGTCACCTTTTACCTCCATGGCTGGTGCTCATATGTACTGCTAGAAAACAAAGCAAATCCATTGCAAAATTGTTCTCAGGCTTCCGCAAAATAAGTTTGGATGACTTGCGAAAATCTCAGGTAAACTATTATTTTTTTTCATTTTTACTTATATGAAGTCATCCATATTATTAATTAATTATATAATATTTGTTAATTTTACAATAGGTGATACGAGATGTCCAGCAATATATTCTATCTAGATTAGATCAAGATTATACCTTGAGGCAACATATTCGACGAGAAACGGCTGAAATGCTAAATCAACTGCATATTAAAAGTAATGGCTGCTTTCTGTACTTGGAGAAAGTTCTCGATGGAATCTCAGAAAACTTTATTGTTCTTCGTGAAATTCGAGAAATTCCTGGCACACTTTATGGACTTTACCTGTGGTTATGTCAACGGCTATTCACAAAAAAGCAGTTTAGCAAAGTACAGCCAATACTATGTGTTTTATTGTCTTCAAGAAGACCAATGCATGAAGAAGAGATATTCGCTTGTCTTCGCACACGTTTCTCTTCAATGACGAAAGAAGACTTCACCAAAAGAATGCACGTCCTCCGTCGTGTGTTAATAGTCACATCTGACAGCCATCATATTCTATTTCATCACAGCTTTTCTGAGTGGTTTCTAGATGTGAAGTACTGCACGCAGAAGTATCTGTGCCAGGCAGCAGAAGGTCATTTAATGAAAGGGCTAGTTCTCGCTGCTCGAGCGTCCGAGTTAGACACTTTAGAAGTAACTGAGTTAGCCTACTATCTTCTTAATGCTACCAAGTTTTTCAGCGATCCAAATCTAATCCCCGTATTTATACTTTCATTGGGTATAAAAGTTTTTGATATGGAGTTTGAGCTTCACGCGTATGATGCTAAAGTACATAAATTGCTATCAAGTTGTGGTGTACGAAGAGAAACGTCACAGCCAAAGGATTCGAATTTCTCCAGTGGTCAACCTCGAAGACATGGATCTGAATTATGTCTTGATGAAGGTGGGGGTGAAGCTCCTTGTGAAAATCCTGAAGACCCAACCTTGCTTGGGGCTGCTGCAGACGATTTGACTGACCAAGAAAGCATTAGAAAACTTGGGATTCTTGGTGATATGAACCAAGTAGATTATAATCAACGTACCCCTCTTCATAATGCTGCAAATGATGGAAACTTTCAAGTAGTTGAGCTTCTAATCGCTCACGGTGCGATGCTAGAAGCGACAGATAGACATGGAAGAACTCCTTTAAACTTAGCAGCTAGACAGGTTACAAATAGGATAATTGCTCAATGTTCTTTTACTTTATTTAGAGGATAAAAGAAATAACATTTTATTGCTATTTTAGGGTCACGAAGCAATCGTAAAAGCTCTAATCGAAGCGAAAGCCGACGTCAATCATGCAGATAATGATGGATGGACTCCACTTCGATCAGCAGCATGGGCTGGTCATGTTGATGTTGTTGATATTTTACTTGAAAGTAACGCTGAGGTACAAAATGATCATACATATGCGTATTAAACATTGAATTGCAGCGTTGTTGTTATTTTGGATTTAAAACATAAGTCTTAAAAACAGGTGGATTTGACTGATGGGGATGGTCGCACAGCTTTAAGAGCAGCTGCCTGGGGTGGTCACGAAGAAGTAGTTAATAGCTTATTAAAAGCTGGGGCTTCGCCTTCCTTGCCAGATAATGAAGGACGAACGCCGTTAATAGCGGCAGCTTACATGGGACATGCTGACATAGTAGACAGATTATTAAATGCCGGAGCTGACGTCAATCATGCTGACTCCGATGGAAGGTAACTTGATTTTCATCAGCATTTAAAATACATTTTTTTAATTCTCAAAAGATGAGTTAAAATTTAATTCAATATTAAATCATGTCTCATAGAAAGCAATTGATAAAATCATACGAGCATTAGTTAAAAAGTTTTAATGAAATACTTTAATTCAAAAATGTCCTTAAATTTATTTAGAACTGCTTTGTCTGTCGCTGCATTGTGCGTAGCTGCAAGTCAGGGACATCTTAAAGTCGTCAATCTACTTTTGGAAAGAAATTCTGAGGTAGACCATCAAGATAGAGATGGGACTACACCACTTCTTGTAGCTGCTTTTGAAGGACACAAGTAATAAACTCCTTCGTTATCAAATTTAGGTGTTATTAAGTTTTGGTTTTTTAACATGATCATTAATATATTATAACATTATATATGTTTTATCTACAGGGAAGTATGCGAACTTCTTTTGGAGTATGAAGCAGACGTAGATGCTGTAGACAAAGCAGGAAGAACACCACTTTGGGCTGCCGCTTCAATGGGTCATGCAGGAGTGTGCGAACTTTTACTTTTTTGGGGAGCGTACGTTGACCATATTGATGGTGAAGGAAGAACAGTTTTGTCCGTAGCTGCAGCTCAGGTACACATTATTTATAAGCTTAAGGGTTTGGTTTTTAATTAGGTTGTAAAGTGAAACAAAAAAACATAAAATTGTGATGCATTTTTATAGGGTAATGTAAGTGTAGTACGACTATTACTGGCTAGGGGATTGGATGAAGGTCATCGAGATAATGCAGGTTGGACACCTCTTCACTACGCTGCTTTTGAAGGACATCAGGAAGTCACTGAGGTTTTAGTTGAAGCGGGTGCTAAACTAAATGAAATCGATAATGATGGAAAGCACTCTCTTCTGTTGTCTTCCCAAGAAGGTCACGTAAATGTTGTAGAATCATTACTCAATCTGGGAGCGGATATTAACCAACGATCTCATGACGGACGGACAGCCCTACGGGCAGCTTCTATAGAAGGGTATCGAGATGTAGTACAGGTATTATTTATTTATAATCTGATTTCAGAAAAAGCTATGAATACTGATCTTTAATTCCTAAAATTTCTTGATTATATATCCTTGATACTTACGATTTGATAAATTTGTTCTTCTCATCAGTTGCTCGTGCATAGAGGAGCTGATGTTAACTACCGTGATGCCGATGGTCGAAGTACGTTATACCTGTTGGCTCTTGAAAATCGAACATCCATGGCTCAGTTTATAATACGTTGTGGATCAGATGTCGAGGCTAGGGATTTAGAAGGAAGAACGCCTTTACATGTCAGCGCTTGGCAGGGGCATTTGGAAATGGTAGAATTACTAGTATCTGCGGGAGTTGAAGTTAATGCAGTGGACAACGATCGAAGGACTCCTTTGCAAAGTGCAAGTTGGCAAGGACATTCTGATATTGTCCGCCTTTTGTGTGAAAGAGGGTCAAGAATTGACCATACTTGCAACCAGGTATGAATTCCTGTCAGCAAAATCTTTTATCTAACTTACCAAGAAATTTGAACTTTAACAGGGAGCGACCGCTCTGTGTATCGCTGCTCAAGAAGGACATTTAGAATGTGTTCGTACCCTGTTGGAGTGGGGCGCAAATCCTGTTCACTCCGATCGATGTGGACGAACGCCGATTCGTGTTGCTTTGAAGAGTGGTCATGTTTCAATCTCAAAGTTACTAGAAGAAATTGCATTGGCCAGAAGCAAAACAAGTGAGTCCAATGTTCAAAAATAATGTTTGGGAAATTTCTGTTTTTGAGAAAAACTGTACCCGAGTTTTAGATTTTCATAAAAATAGTTACGCTAATTGTGTGTGGTATGGATATTTTCAGTGCTAGCCAAGGGATTGAATGTCACAGAATGGGAAAATCAAAGAGTTGATGAAGGTTTCGATTCAGGCAAACCGTCCAATAATCATTTTAGTACGGCAGGATTCTATCGATCATCCGAAAATCCTTCTTCAGTTCCTGCACACTCACCTCAGTTACTTCAAACTTCAACTCCTGACATAGATAAAAGAAAATCGATTTCTTCAACAGGAGTAGCTGGTGGTAACTCGTCTACAAAGTCATCCTTCAATTCTGAACAAGAAGGGTCTCCAAATCTGTTTTCTGAACAAGATTCTCAATCCAAGTCGGGAAAAACCGCTAATGAACAAACTTCAAAACAGTATGGATTATCGTTTACCCAACAAGTTCAACAAATGTCTCGGCTAAAAGGTCGTCCTGGAAGCCGACTCCTTTCACCTCTCAAAGAGCCCCAAAGTCCTATATACGCATCCCCTCCTCAGTCTCCGTCTAGTGATAGTGTAAACGAGGATCGAGTCAGTCCTCATAACGTTTTTCCAAATGTAGCGAATTTTCAGTCAAATGAACTCAATTCAGACTTGCCCCGAGGAAATGTTTCAGGGTCACCAATTCTCAGTAACGGATGTGGGCTTCAGTCATTTGCCTTCAACAGGGTAAGATTACTTAAATTTAAAAAAATTCTAAAAATATTTGATTATTCTCTGTCATTTCAATCGAATACAAAGCATAATTGAAAAATCAATGCATATTTTTCTAGGATTCGCATATGAAGATAATATTGGGTAGTGGTTCCGAAAACAGTGGAAATAGTCGGAATTCTAGGAAAAACGGAGTGGTGAATAGTTCAAATAGTGGTATTATTAGTGCGACTAGTGCGATAAGAAGTGGATTCACAGCCCTCAAAGCCGGTATGATAGAAGCTGCGGGAGGACGGAGAAATCAGCAAAACGACTCTCCCCTAGTTTCGGCCGCATCTATGGCCGTACCTAATTTAGTTCGAAAGAAGCCTGTAAAGGGTGAAGGAAACGGTGTACTTCCGTGGAAGAGAGAGACCCCACTATAACCAAGTTTCTCAATGCAGCAATAACTCCAAGAATTAATGAAAACTAGCACCAGCTTAATATCCTCAAGATATTATTCGAGATAATATGGCGACTTTGATGAAAAATACAAGAATAAGAAAAGGATATTTTGAGGTTATTTTAGGGCCTAGATCACTCACTCAATCAGCGCTCAAAATTATGAATATATCTTTCACGCGTATCTAGCCCCTTTACATATACACTGTTTATGCGCTTCACCTTAAAGAATTGTACGCTATAGGTATATATTATATGTAATGTGCCAATTAGTTGCTGTGTTGCTAAATATCTGCAAGATTTCTGCGCTGTAATAATTATGATTAGAGCAGAAATGAACTTTACAAAAGGACAACTTAATGTTTCTAGCTTCTTAACGCATTTTAAACTCATTTTTTCTAGTTTCCACTTATTTAAATTTACTAAAAATATTATTTATTAATTTATTATTTAAGTTTTAATTCAAAACATGTACGAAAAGTGCCCCACCGCCCAAATATTAATACATGTTGCTAGCTTTTCCTTTATCACTGTAACTTTGCGACTTACAAATCCCTTGTACTACTATTAATCTATTATTATAAGTTTTTATACCTCTTTCTTATCGCTTTTAGGTGAAGCTTTATTTTTTTGCTGTCACTACTACATAAGTCATCTCATCACATTTAAATAGTCCTTGCTCGTTGTTACCCTTTCTGCGCTTAATTTTCTTTTGAACAAAATGATAAATGAAATGGTGTTGTACCGGTTAATGACTGTACTCATTGCATGGATAACCGTAGAAGCTAGTCAGTCACCTGATCATTATATATTGTTATTATTACATTACATACAATACTTTAAGTTACCAAACCCCTGTATCCCTGCCATCACCAACCAAACAAATTGTGAAGTTTTCATACACAAATATTAAAATTATAATGTGTTAGAATTTCTTTAGTTTTGAAAATTTGTCGCCATGAATAAAGTAGTTTGAGAAGTTTGCTTACGTAACAAAATAAATCACGTTCTGTACAAGATAATCAATCATTCATTCATTCATCAGTCTCATACTTTTAGCTGAATTGTGTTTTTCTCATTCCTAAAAACTTTTAAATCTGTTTTGTAAAATCTATTTGTTAAGTCAGTCGTATAGTAATGTCCTGTTGAGTTTTAAGGCATTAAAAATCATTTACACTTGGTTAAATTCTCAAATTGTTAGGACGTTGGACTAATCTTAAATTAGAATTATTGAAGTTTGATTCGGATCTCCGAATCTCATTTTAGTCCGTACATTCGAAATAAATTTGGCCTCTGCGAGAAGGCTTTCGTTGCTACTAAAGGTTGTGTGCGAGAGGCGGGAAAAGCCTCCCAGTTGAGGGTTTCTTACGATAAAAATAAAGTGAGTTGGATTGGAATTGCATGAGTAAAATTGCATGGGATTATTGAATTGGGAAAGGTGAAGAGATAATAGGGAAATAGGAGGAATTTAGCAGATGATGTGTACCGTAAGGTATGTAAGGATGACACGTTGACAGCCGTGCAGTTTACTTATAGTTAAATACTATTTGGTTGGTAGTTTTAGCAGAGTGGACAAACCAGACAGGTCCAGGTCCCAAATCAGGTCCTAATTAATCCTATTCGTCATAAACAATTCATAATTAACGTCGTTTTCTCCACTTACACATAATAATATTTCTACAGCAGTTAGTTAAGTTAGAATGAAAACTACTTGTTTACCTGATTGATTTTTAATCACTTTTCATTTCGCAATCTCATTAAGTCTGAAATCCGGCTGTCAATTATCTACCTGATTTGCCCATCAGTTAATTTCATAAACGTCTTCCTTCCTCAGTCATTATAAAAGTTATCGTGATAGATAGTACTCAGTGTAGTGTCCCTGAATGCTGAAGTCATTATATAATCTTTACATTTGTGTAAGAGTAAGATACTTAAGCAATTGATTAGAATCAGAAAGCCGATGGAAAGATAGATTTATTAGTTCGTTTGATATCGCAAAACAGAATCCAAAAAGATGCAAGATCTAACTAAAAGTAAGTTTTTTTCAAATTTAAATGTATACAGCGTACAGATAAAGATTAAAAGGGTATGAAGAACTCATTTGTTTATTTAAATTTTTATAGACACTCAACATCTTAAATACATCAGCCTAGTCACATTGGTGGTGCAAAATGCCGCACTCGCGTTATCCATGCGGTACGCTAGAACTCGCCAAGGCGAGATGTTCATGTCTTCCACTGGTATGTATTAACTACTTATGAATTGAAATATCTTTGATTGGGATTTTTAATTAGCTTCTAACTTTTATTTATTATTAATTTTAGCTGTTTTGAACTCTGAGATTGTAAAACTGTTCATTTGTTTGTATGCGGTATTTATGGAGAATGAATCTGTTGGAAGATGGATTGGATCATTAAGGGCAACCATTATCAATCAACCTGCTGATACCCTGAAAGTGTGTATACCATCCATGGTGTATGTGGTTCAAAATAACCTATTATATGTCGCTGCTTCTCACCTGGATGCTGCCACTTACCAAGTATGTTCATTGTTAATTTTTTTATATTATATGTAATTTTAAAAAATATGAGTTGATTAGGTTGTAATTTAAATTTTTTTTCAGGTTACATATCAACTGAAGATTTTGACCACTGCCATCTTTAGCATTGTTATTCTTCGCCGGAAGTTAATGTCTACTCAGTGGGGAGCTCTTGTTCTTCTTGTGTTTGGGGTAGTTCTTGTGCAATTGGCTCAGACCGACGTAAAATCTAGTGCAACCAAAACGGAAGCTGGAGAGCAAAACAGAATTGTAGGATTTGTGGCTGCCATCGCTGCGTGTTGCTTATCAGGCTTTGCTGGAATTTATTTCGAAAAAATCCTGAAGGGATCCAATATTTCTGTGTGGATGAGAAACGTACAACTTTCATTATGTTCAATACCGTTTGCAATCATTACATGTTGTCTGAATGATCTCACGGCTATCAGAGAAAAAGGCTATTTTTATGGGTAAATTTTTACTTAAAAGAGCGTTAAAAACTAATTAGCATATAATCTGTTTTCAAGGAAATTCATTCAAATATTATAATGTGTGTTTCAGATACGACCCATTTATTGTCTATGTTGTCATACTGCAAGCTGGTGGTGGATTGGTCGTCGCAATGGTTGTCAAATATGCAGACAATATTTTGAAAGGATTCGCTACATCGCTAGCAATTGTGGTATCTTGTGTAGCTTCCGTACTCTTTTTCGACTTCCATGTGACGCTTCAATTCTGCATAGGAACGCTCGTAGTGATAGTCTCGATATTTTTATATGGATATCAACCTCCACCAAAAGGAAAGCCTTCCATTATTGCAAAAGTTTAGTGCTTTCCTATTAATCTGGTTTGTTTGTTTATGGAGCTGGTGTTCTTCATCTATTCCAAAGTTTCAGATATTTAATGAGATGAGATAATGAGTAGGAGTTCGGTACAACAAAATGTATCGTGAAGGTGGATCTCGTCAGTGAAGCATCTGCTCATTAAATACCTATCGGTTACATTTTTTGCCATAACAGCTCTTTTTACGATGAGCTTTTTACTTATAGCGTGTCGTTTCTGCATCGAAACCATTGTTATTTAAAGTTTTTTGGAAGGAAAGATTTATATACCTCCAGAAAAACTATAGGTAATCGTCGAAATAATATATTGTAAAAAAGCACTACTACATCATATTCATGAATGTTGAAGCACTGCAGCAGTAAAATGTATTAATGAAATTGTCGGTAGTGTTATTGCAGATAGTTTTAAAATGTATATAGCGTACTTCAATGGGAATTTCCGTATTTTCATACCTTGCGAAAGTCTATGATTAAGATAGGATTCAACGTTTTAATTATTTAACAATAAACAGTGTTACGGTTTACTTTTTGTAAACAAATAAATCTCATTTGCATTGAAACTCAATTATGTTCTGAAGTACATCTTTCTTGTAACCACATGCTGATTTTAATTACATGTTTCATCTTTGTTTTCAACACGCTTACTTGATATTTATTTGCTACTTTTCATATCCAAAATTGCATAATGGGCATTCTTGTACTCCGCGCACCCTGTCTCGAAACTTTCCAGGCTCTAAAATTGCAAAACAATGAATTTTGATTCATAATGGAAAAAATTACATAATATATGCCATTCCATTGTTCCCATAAAACAATCCTTCTACATGTGGCCAGTTTTAAGTTTAGGT
>JAQFYJ010000714.1:0-11723 GCA_034694685.1 Isotoma anglicana | reverse complement strand
ACACGTATTCTGAATATAAATGGGGAAAAATTCTTGTGGCGCCTCACAGGTATAAAGCAGTGGAGAATGACTTCACCTCACGCCTATATAAGGAACTGTTATATCTGTTTTATCGGAATCAAACCTTTGATGAAATTGTCGATGAAAGATTCGAAATACTTCGTGCATCAAAATCCAGTGAGGATTTTATCGACCCCCCAGATTGGAATAACCGTAGCTCACAGTCTTACATGAAGTTTGAATCATCAATATTAAAAAAATTGAATGCTTTTACAAGTCGCTATTTCCTAGCAAATTCAGTGGTCGTCAATATTTCGGAGGTAGCCAAAAGTATTGAGAAATGTGACAAAACAGTTTTCGTAACTGACAACTGGGTTATGAACACGTTTGAAAAGAAAGTTTTCCGAGAGCGGTCAAAAATAACAAGATATAAATATGTACGTGGAAATGAAACCAAATTCTGGAGTGTTTATATCTTCGAATACGAGTATAATGGAGCCGAAAGAGCGTACGTGATGTTTAACTTGTTGATGCAATCGGGGATTGTCTCAATGTGGGAATCTTTCTTTGACGAGATGAAAGTGCCCAGATTCTACAAAGGTGAAGAGGAGGACAGAGTTCAGCCACAGACCGTCACTTCAAGTTTTGCAACTACTTTTGTCATTGGGATGATTGGGGTTGCACTAGCTTCAATAATTCTACTAGTGGAACTTCGATACACCCTTTGGGGATCCTTAAAAAAGCTCTACTCATCAGCTAAAAAGTTTGCAATGGCCTTCAAGCGATGGGTGATTCGACTGGTCAACCAACGCAGACACATAATTGCATACACGAAGTCCAAGTGGTTCTATTCAAAGGGTGCCGTTCTCTCCATAGCAACACGACGGGGATAGCTAAAATTTTAATAGCATACACATTAAGTTGCTTTCATTGCAATATCACAACCTGCTTTTTAAAGGATTATTTTTTCATAAACCGTTATGTCTGAAAGATATTTGAAGCAATTACTCATTTGTATCAAATAAATGAAACTTTGAGACGTTTTTGGAAACTTGGAAGATTGTAAATATTTATTAATTCTCTGGTTTAGTAAAAACTTGCAAACCTATAGCACCTTTCAATTAATTTAATGTTTAAATTTATATTAAAAACTTAGATTTTTGAAATCTCTACCACTAAATTTAAAACTTTTACAATGAAATGTCAATGTTTTAAAATTGTTTTCAATAATATTTTTGACTACTAAGGACCGGACTCTGCTATGCTATGGTGAAAAGTTTTTCTTAAGACCGTCATTAAGTGTGTCGATTATTTCTTTTTTTATTTAAGTGTAAATGTTGTCCAATTGTCCAATCTCACAATTTTCAAAAAAAGGGTATTTTATGGTGAGAATATTTAACTTTAAACTTCTTCCTTTATACTTTTATAGGGTCAGAATTGGTAACGTTCAAAAATGGGATCAATTGGACCATCCCAAGAGGGGCCTGATATATCCCAATACATATTACCAACTATATAGCCGTTCGAAGTAAATTTGAACAAAAACATCAGGGCATAATTGAAATTATACTATTGATAGTGAAACGGCCGTGCAATTAGCCGCATTGGATAAAGTCCATTACAATAATTCATTTTTATTGTATTGGGCAAAGCCGTAATGATGAAATTTAAATAAATAAATTTAAAACCCGTCTATTATTCAATGCTGTACAAAAATTTTTTCATTTTTGTCCAAAATTGGGAAACAATAGTTGGTAAACTTTCATAGGATTAGATAAGTTGTTGCATACCATGTCTATTTGTCAGTTTCCCTCTCTAGGCTTCACCTCGCGTGCTTTACGAAGAAAGATATGAAATATATAATAAAAGGATTTTTGCATTCTTCCCTTCCGCCAAAACTTTTCATCCCACCAAATTCCCTAAATTCCACTTAAATTCGTAGCATAGGCCTCTTTCAGGGAATATGTATATCTATATGTTTGTCTGTCTGTGCATCCATCCCTCCGTTCGTCTGTCCGCCCGTCCGTCACGTCGATAACTTTCGAACAGATCGCTTTGCGTTGTTAGGCTAATTATTTTTTAAAGAATTTTAGTATTAAAATCCAGTCTGCTACCACAAAGTCTACTGGTCATGCTCATAAGCGCTTTGAAGCGCAACATTCATAAAAATCCTTGAACATAAGTTTTCACATTAAACAAATGTCATAAGTTCAACTGTTAAAACCGTTTTTGTCCAAAAACGTCCAGGATGTCACAAATTGAGGTCAAAGGTCAAATTCCAAGTTTTATTTAGCTCATAAGGTCTTAACGATCAGATAAACATGAAATTAGACTGTAATAGTCTAGGAAGGGTTTAAGGGTCAGAAATAATGATCAAAGGTCAAATTTCAAGTTATATACATTTTTATTGGTATTGAAGAGTAGATCGAAATAAAATGTTACAGAGAGTCGAAATATCGTTCAAAAACATTGTATTGTTTGAAAATATTTGAAATCAAATCCAATTTGAACAGGCAGCTTTGGCTACTTGGTTACACTCGTACTGCATATGGTTTGGTTATTATTTTCTCAGGGACATATATGTATTCTCCTTCCATGTCGAAATATTCAAGTAAGCAGTACACATTTATCCTGTACGTTGAATTGCCACTTGGAGTTTTTTTTAAATTGACGCCGTTTTTATACTGGTAATTAAAACTGGAGGCCAGGCTGGAGTAACATTTGGCCGTGGCAAAATAGGTCAATTGACCATTTTACCACATAAACAGGCTCAATATGCCACTTTTTTCTGTCCTTTTGCCATTTGACTGGTCAAATGATGACCGAAGTGGTTAAACTTTAAACCTTGCTCCTTCGAACCATTTATAAACACTTTAACCTTCGAAAACTTTCTCTAAACGGTTTGAAACTCCAATTTTCACAACAATTTATAATTCAGATTAAATTCATCTTTCAGAGTTTTTTACACTGTGATGTGCAAAAAAAATTGAGAACTATGAAATCGTAAATTAGACTATTCTTACGTGGTACATTCTGTACTCCCTGCATTATCCTCAACTCCCCAGGGAATACTTTTGAAAATTCTGTGAAAAAATACCCTTTGGAAATTCAAGTTATCCTAACTAGTAAAGAGAGAGAAGTGAGTCTTGTAGTTGGCCGAATTATACTGAATGATTAAATAGATTAGAAGGGCATTATAAGTATTAGCAAATATGATGCATAAATCGGCTGACCAAAGGAATAGGATAGTAAAATCTTTGTTGGGAGATGTTACTACAATAAGATTTTACTGGATAGTTATTGTAGAGTTGTATTTCAAAATTTAAATTTAAACATTTAAATTTTGTTCAGTTACAAATGCATCAAAAATACAGATAGCGTTTAAGATAATTCATGATTTAAGATGATGATCTACTAGCAGCATTCTCATTGTTAAAATGGGTATGGGAAATTTTAGCACAGCTAAGAAATTTTAGATTTTGATACTTGCCAGTTGCCAGTAAAATGTCCACAGAAAAGAGAGTTGGATGATTGGAAAGAGAAGTTCATAAACCTAGGCTATGATTTTAAAGGAATTAAAGATACGTTATTTTTCGAGCAATTTTAAAGGAGGAGGTGAGTAATTTTGGTAAGTACAATTTTGGAAATGAGTAATGATGTTTTTATAAATCCCCACGAATGTAGAGACGTTCCCAGAGACCTTTATTTTTAATAAAAAACATTCAGATGTTTCTCCAGATGTAATGCAAATAATATGGTGAAGGGGTGAAACTTCTGCTTATCTGACGTTCCTAAAACCTGAACTGGATGCCCCTCTCCCATAAACTTATATGTCGCGTCGGCCTGAATGGCATCGCCTTGCATATGGGTACGCTTAGCAACTGACGAGTACTTCCGCATAGCCTGAACGATTTTTCATCAAGATTGATTTCATCGTCGATGGCATGGCCTAACGTCGAAATCTTCAGGTAAAGATGCAATATCATCACAATTTTGTAATGATCCCAATGAGTCAATTGAAAGACCTTCCTTAGCTCGTAAATTGTATTGCAGAAATGAATTGAGCTTTTTTACATTTGGTTTAAATGTTCCAAACCTTGTTTTCTAAATGCTTCGAAAATTAATCTTGGTTTTTAAAAACCCGTTTTGTAAAATGATGTGATGTGGTCTTTCGTTTTCTGCGACAGGCTATTTTTTTCTTGGATATTTATATAAATCCCGGGGAGATTATCTTTTTTACGGGGAGATGTCACGGGGCTATTATTCTCGGGTTTTATAGTTTTCACTCTCGGACGTTTATAAATTATTTTGTCGGGTTTTACATTTGTTTCTCGGAGTGAATATTTTGTTGCCCTTTAATCTTTTATAACGACTAAAAAGAGCAATCGCTTAAGTAGTAGAAACATTTCAAACACGAAATGTAAGCTAAGCTCATTGAATGATTTTACCATTCATGTCCAATACTTAAATCGTTTGTAAAAAATTGTAAAATGTTTGTGGCAACGTTAGTAATGGCGAATGAATTTTAGCCCGAACCAGAGCTTATGAGATAAAAATGTCCGTTTGTCTGTGTTATGATAATTAAAGTAGACTTTGAACATATTGACTTGAAATTTGGTGCATATAGTGTAGGGGCGAATGTGACGACCAAATTCGAATATAGGTATGATCGAACCATAAAGAGACCTATGAGGATGACGCACACTCTATTTGAGCCGGGAAATAAATTTATTTGATTTTTTTGCACAGGATATCTAAAACAGTTTTGATTCGATATAAATATTTTGATTTGTAAAAATATTATGTTGAACAGGTTTGGATTCAAAAATCTAGTTTGATTATCAAAGAAGCAAAATAATCGGGCTTGGGCAATGCGAACCTGCACTGGAGGTTTAATTAATTTTTAATCTCAGTTTTAAGTTTATTTCGCAAGATTATGAAAGCTAAAAAAAACTTAATAGACAGCAATTGGCCTTATTTACGTACTTAAAAATATGTTGGACAACATATTAAAGTGCGCATCCAAAAATAATAAAAATACAATAAAAAATATGCTGCTTTTTATGAATAATTTCACATTTTCGATGCGTTTTAATTCTTGAGCCATCTTCAAACATCTCAAATGAAAACAAAAATGCAAATTTGCATGTTAATGCTCTGTAATCTAGCATCCACCCACGCACAAACGAACTGCAAAATTTGGTACTTCTTAAAAAATTATGTTGTAAGTGTAGAATACAACTGTAAGAGACATGGATTTGCGAAACACTGTTTTACAGTACTGAAGATCCCTTCAAGAAAATACTTTAATCTAAGAAATGCTGATATGTTAAGATTTGTGGTGCGGTACATTATGTGAACTGTAGTGGTGTCTGTCACAGGTCATTTTATAGTCCCTGAACTATTATAAATGCTACATCTTGAAAACTGGCCAACATTTGCGAATTAATGAAACCAATCTATGGGCAAAAGAAAGTCAGATGGATGGGAAATGCTTTCAAATAAAGGAGCTTCCGCTTTTCAGGAAAAAAATACTATGCCTAAAAATCAAACATTTTGCAATTCCTGAAATTTCGAAAGGAAATATTGGATATAGAAAGTTTTAAATTTTATTTTATGGGTTTGCAAGTTAGCAACATACCCATTAAAATGAATGGTGTACGATTTCAAATTTTTCACACGTAATTTTTATTAATTTGACATATATAAGCAGTTGGTTTACATAGCTATCAAACATAATGGTCTATGAAACATTGAACTTTTAAAAAGAAATCTATGATACAACAGTTAAAACTTCTTCGTATGTATTGCTATTATAATTGTAGCTATCGCCGTCGTGTTGCTAAAAAGGGAACGGCACCCCTTGAATAAAAACAATTTGCCATTGTGTGTGCCATTGTTTGTCCGAATTGGTTGATCAGTCGAATGACCCATCGTTTGAAGGCCCTTGCAACCACCTTAGTTGATAAATACAGGCTTTTCAGAAATTTCCAAATGGTGTATCGAAGTTCCCCTACTAGAATAATTGTAGCTAATGCAACTCCAATCATTCCAATGACAAACGCAGTAGAAAAACTTGCTGTGACTGTCTGTGGTTGAATTCGGTCCTCCTCTCCACCTTTGTAGAATTTGGGCACTTTCATCTCGTCAAAGAAAGACTCCCACATTGAGACAATCCCTGATTGCATCAACAACTTGAGCATCATGTACGCTCTCTGGGCTCCATCATACTCGTATGTAAATATGTTCACACTCCAGTATTTGGACTCATTTCCACGTGCATATTTATATCTTGTGACCTTTGACCGCTCTAGGAAAACATTCCTTTCGAACGTCTTCATAACCCAGTTGTCAGTTAGAAAGACGGTTTTGTCACATTTCTCAATAATTTTGGCTACCTCCGAAATATTGGCGACCACAGAGTTGGCAAGGAAATAGGTACTTATTAAAGTATTCAATATTTTTAACATAGAGGACTCTAGCTCCAAGTAGGACTGTGAGCTACGATTATTCCAATCTGGGGGGTCAATAAAAATCCCTTTGGATTTTGACAACAGAAGTATTTGCAAGGTTTCAACGTACATTGCATCTGTATGATCCCGATATAAAAGAGATTTCAGTTCCTCATATAGGCGTAAGGTGAAGTCATTCTCCACTGCTTTATACCTGTGAGGGGCCACCAGAATTTCTTTTGTCTTATATTCGGAATATTTGTAGGTGGAAACAAGAGTGAATCCCAATTCCATAAGCTGGTTGAATGTCTGCGGATACTCGTTGACGATCGGCAGAACGATCCCATTTGTCACGATCCCTTTGTAACAATTAGTGAGGACGATTCCAATTCCAACCCAAAGCCAAAAAAACAAGGTGAAATATTTCTTCCCTCCATCTTGTCCTGTTTCATCGATACTCTGGGAGACTTCTGTGAGCACACCACAAAATGTGATAATTCTCTGGACTTGAAGGTGAAGTGGGTGCTTAGAGTTTGCCACAACAAGCAAGCAGGTAAATAGAAATAGGGAAATTAGAATACAGAGCCAGATGTAGGGTCCATAAGGTGTGTAGAAGTGGGCAAGGCTGAATGAATTCGTGACTTGGGAGCAACTCAGATAAATGAAACTCGTGTTTCGAAGAATAAAATAGTGCTCAGTACTTTTTTGCTTCCAGATAAACTCAGGATAAGATAGCTCAAGTATTGTTTGGAATTTAACAATTGTCATTCTATAGTAACCACAATTGGTTTGGTTAGGCTTTTGGAGACGATCTAATAACATGTACCTTAAGACATTCAGATATGTTCCAGCCTTTGGGTTGATGTGGTTGGAGACCGTTTCCAAATTCCATATGCGATTGTGTACTATTTCAAATGTATCAGGTAAGAAAGTCGTCTTCTCTATGTTTTCAAGCGAGCAGATATTTTCCACTTGAATCGCTGTTGATTTTACATCCTGTGAAATGATTTGTTTGACGTATTTTTCATCCATAGTTTCCCTAACCCAACTTTCATTCCACATGATTGTGTAGCTTTGTGGTGATGGTTTAAAGTTTACCCAAAGAATACCTGCGATGTGTTGATACCGAATCTCCGTAGTTATGTAGTCGAATGGGGCAGTCTGATGTAAGAAAAATACGAATAAATAGTCAATACCTAGAATCACCACTGTGTCAAATAATAAAGCTCCAATGTTGTTTCTATACGACGAATGTTTAGTGACCTTATGGGTGATTTCCTTCCTAGAAGCAATGACTGCGTGCAAGGCTAGAACTGGTCGTTTGTTTTTCACATCCATGTGATAAAACAAGTGCTGATAGTCAAAAAAGTAACCATTTTTCCCTGCATGGAACCGTTGGTAATATTCCCCTGGGGTGAGATGTGCGTAGAAGGAACAATTTAGAACAAAGTATTTGCTGTTGGGCCAGTATTGAAATAATCTGTCTTCTGAATCCTTTTTTGTTAAGTCTTGAACATAAAGGGGAATGTATGAGAATTGGTTAAATTGGAAATTGCTGCTTTGGTCATAGATCAGGATATTCATGTAACAAAAATCAAAGACTTTTAAGTGTTTCGCAAGGTCTTTAATGACGTATTGATTGTTTTCACACTGGGATACAGATATTTGATTGAAATAAATAAAGGCAGATAAAAGTTGCCAGAATAGTATCATTTTGTGTAAGTAGCAATGCGAAAAGTATATAATTCCATATTTGGATTTTGCTGATTTTGATAAAACTCGCATTTTTTGTTTACAATCTTAAACAGTGGAATGATAATTATGATAGATTTAAACATTTACTGTTAGACTTTAACGAAGCTTTACATTGATCCTAAATGAGTGAGTTTAAAGTTTAAGTCAGTGAGGGTAAAAGCCAAATGATATCAAAAGTGTCCAAAAAATACTGTCTACGAGCTAAATAATATCACAAATCAAGTGCCTGCGCCTGACATTTAATCCATTTCTAACGTTAAAGAAATAGCCAACCAGATATACGAATTCTCCCAAATGATGCGTGTATTCTCCGATAGTAAAAAGTACCTATATTTTATGATTCATCCATTTCCAAAATTTATGTAATTACACATTGAAATAACCATATCAAAATACATATATATTTAGATTTCATATATTTCGGTCTAATGGGAGATCATCAGGTGTGACTTGGAGGAGTTATTTTGCCAATCCCAAGAAGTCATTGAACTGAAACGCACAATTGTTCATTACGGAACAATAAACTATAATTTTATGATCTAAGTTTTATGCCTCACTGACTGTTTTACATTCAAAAATGTGAAAACGTTATAAAAAGTAAATCTAATTTGCAACGTGCGGAAAGAATCAAAATTCAAATTAAATTTCTTATATTTTATCTGAGTGAATTCATGGCTTGTTGGTGTTCTTAGCAGGGCCGTAGCCAGAAAAAATTTTGGGGAGGGTTTTTCCGATCTTGCTAATATAATTTAGCTCCTCCCACGCCACGCCCCTCCCTATCCCCTTAATGTTAATTTCCGCGTTTCGGGGGGGGTTTTGACCCTAAAAACCCTAATTAAGCTACGGCCCTGGTTCTTAGTTATCTAATGTCTAGAAGAATACGATTAAATTTTTAAAAAGCGCTCAACCCACCCATTTGTTATAACTTTTGTAATTTAACTTTTAATTTGTAATTTTAATTTGCATTTTAAATGATATTTAATATGAGTTTTTAATGCTCAAGATTCTGAAGCGTGCATAACCATCGCATTTAAATTTGGACATCATATTTGCAATATTGATGTTTAATTTATATCTCACATGATTATTAAATATTACGCGCTGTGAATTGATGTGAAGAGGAACATTGACCAAAAAATCATCTCCCACAATTTGTACCCGAACTTATTCAAAAAAGCAGACAAATTTGCAATACTAAATTCACATAGAGATGTCAAAACGAAGATTGTTTACGAGATTTGAGGTAAGAAGGAAAGGTTAAAAAGTATGCATTAAAATTTCATTGATATTTAAGCAAAATAAAATTAATTTTCTGGGATCAATTCTGTATTGAACCAGTTGTCCGCGTAGAAGACATTTCACTTTCATTTCACGTCCTTACTTCCAATCTTAAAATATTTGGAAACTTTTTAAAATCAGCGCAAAAATTGTTTTCTATTACGGCAATTCAAGCTGAGATAAATAAGTTGCAGATAGATCTTTTATTCACATTATTTTCTTTTACTTCTTATTAATGATTGATTACATTATATTCTGGGCACTTTATAATTCTTCAGGGGGAAATTCATTTGGTGTTTTTCTTATACATTAAAGCACGATTTATACAAGTTGGCCATTCCAGAAACCTCTGTTCTAGTTAATTATGAAAATGATAAGAGTCAGGTCGGCTTCTTCTTCGGTTTATTATGTAGAAACTTAATGTAAGAAAGAGTAATATGGCAAAAAGAGGTGGTAACTGAGATACACCTCCTTTCGTCGTTTATAACATCAACAAATAACCTTAGCAGTATAGATATTTCAAACACGAAATGTAAGGAAAGCGCAATGAATTATTTAACCATTCATGTTTAATAGTCAAATTGTTTGTTTTAAATTCTAGAATTTTTAGCCCGCGTCAGGACTTTTGAGATTAAGATGTTCGTATGTCTGTGTGTAGGGGATGAGATGTTTAGGGGTTGAGTATGTAAGGGATGAAATGTCCGGGGATGAAATGTAAGGGATGAATTGTCTTAGAGTCATTATGATAGATTAAAAGATTTATATTGACGAAAATTTACATTGATTATAAATGGGTACGTTTGAAGTTTAATCAGTTATGGTTATGGTAAAAGCTAAATGATATCGAAGAGTGTCCAAAAATATTGACTACGAACTAAATATTATCACAATATATTTCTTAAGCCAGAGCTCAACATAGTAGTCGTTATTTACCAAATCAGTAATGTAGTAAATAAGTTTGCCATATATGTTCAAACTGTGGTACAGCCAAAACCTGGTTCCATTAACCAAATCCATAAATAAGTATCAAACACCATCCCCACCAGTTCTTACTTATTACCCCAGTGTTGGTAATAAACACTGTATGGACAACTAAAACCATCTATAAATAAATTTGGGGCAAAACAAAACAGACGCTTTGTAAAAACAGGTGGGAGGATGTTGAAACTTTCCAAATTTTTACTTGAAGTTGATTTTTAGAATACATGTGATCTATAATGTTTATTTTGGTATTTAGCTTCTAGCAATATGGAATGTTAATGTCAAGGTAGGATAAAAGGTAATAGCATATAATTAAACCTTTCACAGAACTTTGATTCTTCCCTAGTTTTTAATAAATTCCGGGAAATGTGCACCCATCCTTTTAAACTCCGTATCTCAAGTAAAAGTAGAGTACCTCAATCTTTTTCAAGGATTCAAATTCAAGAAAAATACTTTACTATTCGGAGGTGTTTATAGTTAACCCCCCTTTGCAAAAGTTGTGTTTTTATCACTTCAACACTGTGGCATATGTATGGACTACAGACAGTGGAATATTAATTTTTAATCATTCGTCTTGGCACGAAATATACAAAATCGATTGACACTCGTATCAATTTTTTAAAACACCCTCTCTTTACGAAATATCCTTGGTTTTATTAACTACCTAAAATGAACTAATCTTAAAAAGTGTCTTACACTCAAAATAATTAAAATATATTAGCATTTATGTTTACAAAGTGGCAAGAGAAGAAGCCGGCACACCATACAAATTTAAATATCGTTTCCGAAGCATCTTGTATTCGTTAAAATGAATATTATTTTCGCAAACGAAATTTATGGATTTGTTAGCTTGTGTAGTATTTTAATAAGATTCTATATAACATTTTACACATTTCAAAGGGATTTTAAATACACAGATATGGTCAATGAAATACATACGTTAATAACAAATGACAATAACACATATGTATAGAATGATATTATGAAAGCGGGAATCTTTTTATTTCTTCAAATTTACTTGTTATAAGTAAGTAAGTAAGTAAGTAAGTTTATTTGCGAGATTTATGTGGCCTGAGCCTTTACAATCATGACATTTCATAATAAAGATAATTTGTCTTCCATTACATTACACATTAGAGATAAATTTAGAGTAGTATATTATTAGAACAGCAGTTAGTTTATATACCTTGTAGTCTTAATTCCAAGTTTGCTTCTCGAAGTTTTACTACCTCTGACAGATATTTGTAAGTACAAGTT
>JAQFYJ010000713.1:0-11741 GCA_034694685.1 Isotoma anglicana | reverse complement strand
ATGTATTATATTATGTGAATATAGTAAGGAATAAGTTTAACACGTTTACCTTTTTGTTCTTAGGTGGCGTCAAACATCCTTAAATTTTTGTTAATAAGTAAAAACGGTGTGGTTTTCTAACGGCTTTCATGAGGGATATTATGCATTAAAAATATATTTTTAAACCTTAAAAACTGCAAAAAACGAAAATAAAAACTTGGAAATAATTCTGTTTATGATTAGAGTTTTATTATATGACATATTTCGGTGTATATGAAAAGGCAAATGATTGACAATCACATTAAAGAATATAGCTTAATAGTTAAATTGCATTAAGATTCATGCTCAAAATTGTGTTAAAAATGTTGCTATTACATCATTGAAATTTCAAATGAAAAAAGTTTCATGATTTCCTCGAAAATACGACAAAAAATAGATAAAATGTATTATTTAAGACATGTTTTTAAATTATGTCGACTGTAGCTGAAAATATTGTACAATTATCCATTTTAATTAACTCAATGATAGAAAAAGAATAAAAGTCTATTAAATAATATTCAAGTAATTTTAAATCATAAATTCTTACGATAATTATATAACAAACAGGCTATAATTAATAGGCCCAATTTGAATGATGTTATTATTAGTTCTTGACAAGTTATTTTCTTATGTGTGGAGTATTTCTGTAATTTCAGAGAGATGGATGGTTAGTTTTTTGAAATTTTATCGAAACTCATTTCAACTTCCGCAAAAGATACAAAATGTGATCATTCCCTGATTCCAATATTTTACTTTCCAACAAATTTTGTAGAATCTTTCTACGCTCGTCAACATCGTTTTCAATATTCCTAGCGCTACAGAGATACTCAAAAGCATCTTCATACTTGAAAGCATCTAAATATTTCTGATCAAATTTTGAACGTAGAATTTGTTCACACAATTCTATGCACCTCTCTCTTTTTTCTTCTGTATTTCCATACTGCAAATGCCAAGCCACAACCAGTTTAACGTTAATTGTGAGTTCATGAACCGAACCCAATTTCAATTCACAAATTGGCAGTATCTTTTCTAAACCTCGCAATGTGAAATAATAAAAGTAGACCCTACGAAATTCCCTTACAAATTCCTCAACTGTCGTACTATCAAAATCCGTGAGTTTTATTCTCAGTTCGATTATTTTATTCTTGTAGAGTGGATTCGAACTAATTCGAATTAATTTATTCTCGATATCGTATATATATATATCGATATAGTGTTCACTCTTCTGAACTAATTTCGTGAATAATTCGAGTGCCTTTTCATAGTCACCTTTCAACTCACACCAAAGTGCTTCTAGCTTCATCCATTCTATTGAATCGTTTGGATTAGTTTTAACAATCTTGTTCATTATTTTCTCAAAACTGGAAAGTTGCGAGGGAGTCAATTCTTGTTCAAGGTACAACAATTTGTGGAAAATGGTTTTACATAAAAGATTTGCCTGTCCATCGTCATCTTCGAATGAAAAAGTAGTAGCCAACTCTTCACACAACTCGAGGGTGTTATCAAAATCCCGTTTAGTCAACATGAGTAGACATTTAAGAGCAAAAGATATTTTGCTACTCTCATCAAAGTATTTCTCGGATATTTGTAAACATACTTCAACTGCCTCATGAAGGATAAAATCAAACGAACCAACAAGCTCCCAGTCTACATTGAACTCACCCTTTGCAATCCTTTCACTATTCGTCCCTGAGTGTCGACAGAAAACGTACCACAAAAGAACCTTCTCAAGGAATTCCCTCTTTTCTACTCCAAATTCTGAACTAAATTCAATATGAGGATATTCTAGTTTAGTCAGTTTCTCAGAACAGTTAATTCTATCCAAATCTAGAAGGAAAAAAAGCGCATCTTCAAAGTAATTGATCCTCCGCATCTCACCTTTCCAAGCAAACTTGTAAACACTTATCAAGTGGACATCGTCGGAGAAAGTGACTGTCTCCCGAAATAATTTCCATAAAACCAAAAAAAAGGTATCAAATAATATCTTAATATAATCCTCATTGTCCACCCTCCCTCTCATGACCTCCTGAACCAACCGATGGACGCTAACTCTTTCACCTACTTTATCTTTTCTGCTTATATATTCTGCTCCTATTATATGAAACGATGTTGTATAGAAATCTTCTATTTTAACTAAACAATAGCTGTTCAACATGTCCAGCCCTTCATCAAAATCAACCACACCCATTTGGATACAAACCTTTTCAAAATACTCCAACTCCACCCCACCAGCGTCCAAAAACGCTATAATTTTCAAAATTTCAACAGCACCCTCACTTAATTTACGAAATGTCATGTTCCACGTTATTAAAGTCGTCATTGAATAATCATGTTCAAGTTCATTCAATTTGTGATCTAACATTGGTGACTTTTTCACCTCAAATTCATTTACATAGTCAGTTACAGAGTAATTTGGCGTTCTGAAATGCTTTCTCTGCTGTTTTATGTAAGCCAATGCTTGCTGCAACGCCAGCGGGAAATATTCAACTAAATAACTCAACCTGTCTGCATCCGAATCTGACAAACCATTAATTGAACTTTGTAACATTCTTCTAGCCTGCAATTTCGAAAGAATTTCAATTTGCATCGTGATTCCTGCACCTAGTACATTTTTATCCCTACTCGTCACAATGACAAACATCCTTTCATATTTAGCGATCTTAGTTATTCTGATAACATTAACTACCTCATCATAACTAACATCCACGTTGTCAATCACCAATAACAAACGATTACTATTTTCTAAAATGAAGGTTGCGATGTACTCGAAATACTCTGAAATAGTTGGATCACCCTTATTCGTTATCCCCAACTCATTTGCAAGTTTCAAAACAGACTCACGCAGCGTCTCGCAATTCTCACCATGCAGCCAAATGCAACTTGTTAAAATCTCATAAGCAAATTTCCTGCACAACTCTGTTTTCCCAATCCCACCAAAACCAGTTATTAACATTAAATTCCTTTTCGAATTAAAATTATTTTTGATTTCTTCAAGTTGTTCTTCTCTTCCGGTAAAGTTGGTTGTAGGGACGAAAAGTCCATGCTTTAGGGGCCAATTTACATTTCCATTCTGCAGGAATACATTCCTTTTGGCTGACGAGTTTTTTGCGCCTTGTTGAATGATTTCATCAGTATTGAATTTCCTTTCCAGTTTTTCTGTTTTTTTTTAAATTAAAATAAATTTGTGTTCAACATTTATAAGTTAGCTAAAAAAAATATGGTTTTTATACCAGCAACAGCCACACACTGGATTTCCCTCAAAACGCGACACAGATCCCCAACAGTCATTTGATTTGAGTTTCTCTCCACCCAATTGTTGATCATTTCGGAGAAAACGTCATAGTAATGAAAAGTGCGATTGTTGATCCCTTGCTCCCATCTAAGTTGGTACTGAGCTGGACATTCCAATTTGTCACAGAATTGTGACCATTTTTTTAATAGTACTGGATGTTGTATTAAAATCCCAACTAAATCTTGTTTCTTAGGTGCTTTTTTTCTAGGAATTTGACAGTTGCAGGAACTGCTGCTCGGTCGTTTGCCCATCATAATATCCAATTCAGTTTTTTTAAGTTCAGAAAACTTAAAAGCCTTTTATAAAACAAATCATGTCATAGATTTCCTGGACGTTTCAACAATTATATTGTATGCGAGATACGACCGAGATACTCACTTATGATTTTATGAATGATTGGAAAAAACTATTAACTATGATTAATGATTATATACATATAATTTATATAATAATCGAGCTGGCGAATTAGAATAAACTCAGAACCCATAAAAAATCCCCCAGCGAAAAGGTTCTTAGGTGAGTCGCACTTAAAGGAATAAAACAAGAAATTTGTACCACTAGAAAAGACTCACCGACCGGCCCTGCGGCTTTTAATTTAAAACCAGAATGCAGAATCGTGAATGAGTAGAAATTAGAATCTTTACAAAATACAATTTTTCGAGTATGCACAAAAGACAGGCTGATTTGGAAGAAAGAGTGGTGGTGAACAAAACTAAACGATCATTTTAGCAGAATTTTGTTAGCATTTTTCATGGTTTTCTGTATTTTTTTGAAAAATTTTGCATTATTGCATTTTAAAAAATATCTGTAAAAATTCTTTTTTCATTAACTCTATTATCTGACATTTTTCAGAATGGTTGAGTGTGTAGACCAACAACTTTTTCGTCTTTCTTTAATGTCGCAGTAAAAATATCTTTTACAAATCTTGAAAAATACAATTTCGAATTATTATTTATAGTGTAGGGGCTGTCGGATGCATTTCCTGTGCACTATTTTTAAAGTAAAGTTTTAAAAGTGAAATTTAATAAAGCGTTTAAAAATTCAAAGTCTTTCAGAATGTGATTTTTTGAATTATATTTAAGCAGCAGGGCCGGTCGGTGAGTCTTTTCCTAGGGTACAGTATTCTTGTTTTATTCCTTTAAGGGCGACTCACCTAAGAACCTTTTCCCTGGGGAATGTTTTATTTCATCCTTTGAGAAAATTCCCACCGACCAGGCTTATAATGTAGTGAACTCATAAATTGTATAGTTTATAGCGGTATAACCTGATATTATAATTTTAATAACCCCGGGGGATGGTGCAATGGAAAATGTTTCAGAACGCGATGAGGTGAACCCTACAGAAATTATCAATTTTCAAGGCGATATTTTAAACCGTTCTAAAGTTATTCGCATTTAAATGAAGCATCTTACGACTCACAACATTTAATAGGTTTTAAATATCGGATAAGATTATTAAGGGTCCACAATCGAATTAGAATATTTAAGTTACCATAACGGTATCAATGTTAATCTTATGGAGGAAAATGGTCACCTTCGGCAGGATTGAAAGCGAATGGGGTACAATTTTAAGCTTCGATTGAAATATTTTCAAAAAACCGGAAAGTTTTTCGAGGTGCTAGTGTCCCACTTTACTAGGTTATTTTAATTGTTTCTTGGATAAAAATAGCTTCGAATCGAAAAAAATCGCCAATTCTTCGATAACTTTCTAAATTTTAATTTATAGAGGGTGGAGTTTAATTTTTAGACCATCATAATGGGATACTAGCACCTGCATTAGAAAATTTCCGATTTCCATGAAGTCTTCAATGTCAGATCGAACCAGCCGAAGGTGACCATTTCTTCCATACAAGGTGAGGAAACGCCATCAAAAGAAAGAAACAAGCGAAAACTTCGAATTGTTTCAACTAAGCCCCTCAATTGTCGCAAAAATTTTAAAAGTTTTTAAAACAATAAAACTATTTTAACTTTTAAAAATTTAATTACAGAAAAAAATTAAATAAATAAAAGTCTGTTTATTATAAACTTTCAAAAATAAATTAAAAGACAATTTCATTGAATTAAAACAATTGCAAAACAAAATCATGCTTTTTTCAAAACCTCTTCATGAAAAATTTAATTAAGTCGTTGCCCTATTGAGGAATGTGAAAAAATAAATACGCACATTTTGTACAAGGAAATACGCAATTTGCTGATTTTTCAAAGCCTTACCTTTAAGTTGATAAAGTTGTGAATTTCACACCCAGAAATAACCTTTTATAGTAGGTTAAAAACTCTTGCCAAAATGGGCTCTTTATTCACCTGTACCGGTAAATAATCGGTCCACTGTGGAACAGAGTGTACATATCTTATCAATGTACTTGAATACATACTTATAAGCACTTTCAAGTTTTATCTCTGTTGTTAAAACAAATAAGATTTTACCGAGAATAGAGATGTGATGCCTGCCCATGCCCTGGGCATTTTGGCATTTTGGGCATGCCCAATTTTCCCTATTTTCCTGGCATAAAAGAATTCGGGCATTTTGGGCACTTTGATTTTGCTGAAAAAGGAAATCAAATTGACCATATTTTTTAGTTTTTGTACAAAATACTATCGTATTTTCCCCTTTTCTTTGATTTAACTTAAATGTTTATGATGTTTACAAGTTACAAATGCTCCTTTTACATCAATGCTATATTTACTTAGGGAATTTTAACAAAATGCCTAATATTTTTTCTACTTATTTTTGAAAAATTGGATAATTAGCCTTGATAGGGCATTATGGACATTTTGGGAACTTTGAGGGCATTTTGGGCAAGCCCGGCATTTATGAGCAGGGCACGGGCATTTCACATCTCTAACCGAGAAATACATAAAGTTGCTACTGCATATCGAACCATAGTTTTAAGCAAATAAAAGCATACCAGTATGAGCAAACAGCCGAGTGCCATCAAGAAGTCGGGGCCGATGATAACTAATCATTTTGTGAAAGTGGAACACCAAACCTGAGCCAAACTGACATATTACAATAGAATTTTCAGTAGATGCTTCTGGAAATCTTTCGACACTTACAAGAAAGCAGTGTGGCACGTCTTTGGAAAATAGAAATCCATGCAGATAAAAAATTGAAATTGTCCATACTTTCACAAAAACTACATATGCTATGCACGTCCTGGGAATTTTTGAGATTTTATCAAAATGTTCATTTTTGACAATTTCAGAAACAAAAAACTTAGATGCAGAGATATGTTTAATACATAACTGATTTGTCGACCGTATATTTTAATGTGTCAAACAATATAAATATTTGTGGACATTTTACATACATATACTCATTTTGAAGCTAAAATAAAGCCTAACACCACTGCAGTGTTAGTCTTAGCCTAATTAGCTGTTAAAATGTTTTATTAATTGATTTTAGTTTCTTGCATCTTGTGCATTTCGTGCAGTTTATTGCAGTGGGTGGGTAAAATGCATTTCGTGCGCAAAAAGCGAAACCCTGCCTTCAACTGCCTCATCAAGGATAAAATAAAACGAACAAACAAGTTTCCAGTCTACATTGAACTCACCCTTTGCAATCTCTTTACTATTCGTCCTAGAATCTTGACAGACAACGTGCCACAAAAGCACCTTTTCGAAGAATTCCCTCTTTTCTACTCCAAATTCTGAACTAAATTCAATATGAGGATATTCTAGTTTAGTCAGTTTCTCAGCACAGTCAATCCTATCCAACTGTAAAAGAAACAAAAGCGCATCACCAAAGTTATCGATGTACCGCATCTTACATTTCCAAGCAAACTCGTAAACACTTCTCAAGTGGACATTGAAGTCAGTCCATAAACCCCGACAAACCAAAAAAACTGAATCGAATAATCTCTTGGGATAATCAGTGTAGACTTTTCCTCTCATTACTTCCTGAACCAACCGATGGACGCTGATTACATTTTCTATTTTAACTAAACAATAACTATTCAGCATGTCCAACCCCCCATCAAAATCAACCACACCCATTTGCGTACAAACCTTTTCACAAAACTCCAACTTGACCCCATCAGGGTCCAAAAACGCAAATATTTTCAAAATTTCAATCGCATTATTACTCATTTTACAAATGGTCATGTCCCACGTCACTAAAGTCGTCATTGCATAATCATGTTCAAACGCATTCAATTTATGACCTAACATGTGTGACCTTTTCACTTCAAATTCATTTACATAGTCCGAAACAGTATAATCCTGCTTTCTTAAATGCTTTCTCTGCTGTTTTATATACGCCAACGCTTGCTGCAAGGCCAACGGAAAATATTGAACCAATTCAGCCAATTTGTCTGCATCAGAATCTGACAAACCACTTATTGACTTTCTTAACATTCTTCTACCCTGCAATTTTGAAAGAATGTCTAATTTCATCGTGATTGCTGCCCCTTCTAGTATATTTCTATCTCTACTCGTCACAATGACAAACATCTTTTCATTTTTAGTCAACTTAACTATTTTTATGACCTTTTCAACCTCTGGATAAATTATATCCACGTTGTCAATAACTAATACCAAACGATTACTATTTTCTAATATGAAAGAAGCGATGTATTCGAAATACTCTGAAATAGGTGGATTACCCTCATTCGCTGTACCTAACTCATTTGCAAGTTTCAAAACAGAATCGCGCAGAGTCTCGTAATTCTCACCATTCAACCACACGCAACTTGGTACTCTAAAAAATACGGATTTACAAATTTTATGAGCAAATTTCCTGCACAACTCTGTCTTTCCAATCCCACCAAAACCAGTTATTAAAATTAAATTCTTTTTCGAATTAAAATTAGTTTTGATTTGTTTGAGTTGTTCTTTTCTTCCTGCAAAGTTTTCAGTGGGGACAAAAAATCCAGGATTTAGGGGCCAGTTTATTGCTTTTCCAATCCGCAGGAATAAAATTTTTTCTGCTGCCAAATTTTCGCCTTGTTGAATGATTTCATCTTTATTGAAATCGCTTTCCAATTTCTCTGTTTTTTTTAATTAAAATAAATTTATGTTCAACATTTATTAGTAAGCTCCAAAAATGTTTTTATACCAGCAACAGCAACACATTCAATTCCTCTCAAAACGCTACACAAATCCCCAACAGTCATTTTATTTGAGCTTCTCTCCACCCTATCGTCCAGCATTTCCAAGAAAATTTCAAAGTACTGAAAAGTGCCATTTTTAATCCCTCGATCCCATTTGAGTTTGTCTTGTGCTGGACATTCCAATTCATTACTGAATTGTGACCACTTGTTTAATAAAACGGGATATTTTATTAAAATCCCAACCAAATCTTGTTTCTTAGCTGCTTTTTTTATTGGAATTTGGCAGTTGATGGAACTGCTGCTTGGTCGTTGGGTCATCCCCAATTAAATTTTTAATACGCTCGACAAACTGAAAAAAATTTTTGAAAATAAATCATTGATTTCATGGACGTTTTTACAATTATTTTAACATTCAAGTATAAACAGAAATATATATATATATGGTCGGGGTTTTTAAAAAAACCTACAGAAAAAAATTAAATAAATATACCATATCAAAACGGACATAAAGAAGAAGCGAAAGGTCTTTGCTGATCTTACAGTGACTTTCAACCTCGCAAAACCATTTCAGTTAGATTTATAACAAACTACACATCAAAAAACACAAAACTTGAAATTTGACTCTTGACCTCGTTTAGTGAGCTCAAAAATCAATGTAGACCATAAGTCTCCCAACCCATTTTGATGAACTCATCAAAACCTATCCAAATATAACAAAAGTGAAAACCTTTTTTGACGTTTGACCTAATTTTGTGACCTTCCGAGCTTTAAAGACAAAAACAACTATCACAGTTAAATTTCCGACGTTTTTTAGATATAAATCATGTAACACACGATTTTTTTGAATTTTGCGCTCCGCAGCGCTGCAAGCGCGCTGATTTTAAATACCAACCGTCCTTGAAAAATACTGAATCCAGCGCAAAACATTGCGCGCGATTATCTTCTGTCGTTCGAAAGTTATCGGTGCGACAGACGGACAGAGCGTTCTTATAAAGTAGCTTTCGCTACTTAATAAAAGAGTCTTTTTACTATAAACTTTCAAAAATAAATTAAAAGACAATTTCATTTAATTATAACAATTGCAAAAACAAAAGCATGCTTTTTTCAAAACGTCTTAATGAAAAATGTAAAAAAGTCGGTTGTCCTTTTGAGGAGTGTGAAAAAATAAATACCCACATTTTGTCCAAGGAAATACGGTAGTTACACAATTTGCTGATTTTTCAAAACCTTACTAAAAGTTGATAGTCCTACATGTGAATTTCACACCCAGAAAAATAACCTTTTTTAGTAGATTAAAAACTCTTACCAAAATGGGCTCTTTTTATTCTCCTTTATTGTACCGGTTAATAATCGGTCCAATATGACCAGAGTGTGCATAAGCATATTATGTCCTTATCAATGTACATGAACCTACTTATCAGTTTCAAGTTTTATCTCTGGTTTTAAAACAAATATGATTTTACCGAGATACATAAACTTGCTACTGCATATCGAACCATAGTTTTAAAGTCATATAAAAATAAGGTTCAAAATTTCGATAACTATAGTATTTTGTTCCTTTTTATTAACGTGTCTTTTATCGGCATCAAACATTAGTGCAATAGTTGGTTTACATCCAATGACGCATAATTTATAAAAAATCTCG
Organism: Isotoma anglicana; assembly: GCA_034694685.1. Taxonomy (NCBI): domain Eukaryota; kingdom Metazoa; phylum Arthropoda; class Collembola; order Entomobryomorpha; family Isotomidae; genus Isotoma; species Isotoma anglicana. The sequence goes on along the minus strand of JAQFYJ010000713.1, from coordinate 1,739 downwards.
TTATTACATCCACATTTCAATATAAATAAACCTTATCGGAAAAACCGAAAAATCTTAGATGAAGCGTACATGGAAATGCGATCAAAAGTAAAAAATAAATTTTAGTTTGCATCGCTTAAAGATATATTTTAATCTCAACACTTGCATACATATTAGACACATTTTTTTCTGAAAAAAAAAAACATTTATTAATTTCTTAGATAGGAGTTAGTGACACACATTTAATGGCTAAAATGACATTCGTAATGACCTCCAATTAGTATTTTAGGTAGAGAAATATCCATCTGCTTTGAAGCATAAAACATCCTAAAATTACTACTTAAATGAATAGCCATAATAATAATAATAAAAATGGCATGATTTGTATCATGTCTAATAACTGTGTATGGTAGTCAAGTCGATGCTACATGTCAACAATTTTTGTGATATGAATCAAGAATTTTCGCTAATTCGTCTAGGGAAATGTTAAAAATGTTTATCAAATAATCATTCATGAATGTGTCTGAGGTTTTATTCATTTATGAAAGAATTTTGAGACTCATAATATTACTTTTTAGTATTGTTTCCTAACCCTATCTATTACAGGGATCTTTTATCACCTATATAATCCAATCCGATAGAAATTTTAGACTTTTACTCTTTGTATATAACACAGTGGTAGCCAGAAAAATTACTACAGATAATTAAGGCATGTAAATTTTACTGCCTTTATTGTTGATCAGACGATTTTGGAACACAATTTAATAAAACATTTTTTTCTGAAATAATCCATCATTTAAAGTTATTTTTCGTAATTTATAAGTTACAGGGCCTTTAATTGATAAGAAGAATGCCAGCTGCAGAGTTTTTACAGTACAAATAACTTAGCTGAACAGGATTTTGCAAAAGACGTTCAATGAATAGTTCGAAGGTAAATATTCAGTGCTTATTTCATTGTAAATATTGAAGTTATATCGTAAGTAAAATCAGTCTAGAAAAAATGAAAAAAGAAATAACTTTTAGATAAGTTTTCATTGATTTTATTATTTATTTATTATTTGAGTTTGAAAAACAGAATAAATGTTCGGTTGTTCATTTTCTTATGCATAAATGTTATATAAATAACATACATTTTAATTCCAGAATTTCTTGATTATTCAGCAAGTTGGGTAAGATATTGAATAAAATGGTATATTGAACGATAAATGTCTTGAATTTTAGTTTAAAAGTGAAAATATTATTTTATAAACGGAATAGTGATTTTAAATGATCATCGCATTTGATATTGGTTAAATTGGTGGCATTTCAAGTAAGCTGCTTTTCTTTATTTGAACCGAGGACATTTAATTTAATGCCCGATTATATTGAAATAATTTTTTAGAAGAGAACTTTAAATCACAAGATTAATTATTCAAAAATGTAAATCTTTAGTTTACAAGTCCACAGTTGAAGCGTATTTTGAATTATTGTCAATCCTCGCCATTCCCTTGACAAGTCATCATCGATGTTGGATTTTTTTAAAAACTTTGATACATTTTTTTTACCATTTTGAAACATTTAGAATAGAAAATTTGGTGAATAAATGCATTTTAATTAAGCATCATGTTCGGCAGAAGAAGATTGCAAAAACTTCAAAGCTTCATTAAAAGCGGAAAAGTATTAAAAACGATTTTTGAGTACATCTTTCCAAGTTCGAGAAACACAGAATCTTTAGCATGGTTTGCTTGGACAAATTTTTTCTTAGTTTTGGAAAAACTTCA